>SPJY01033452.1:1079380-1299728 GCA_005191435.1 Raddia distichophylla | reverse complement strand
CGACATTTAAATCCCTCCATTTCATTTGGCGGGATCAACCAAATGTCGAGTTCTGTCTCTGTATATCCTGGTTATCTTAATGTCTATTTGGCAAAAAAAAATGTAAATCCCGTCAGTTGAATTGGCGTATTTATAATCCGTCCGATGGAAAGACGATAGGCATTTAATTAATTATTTTTAATGGTCGTATAACTTCGTATAATGTATGCTATACGAAGTTATTACGGAACAGCCTGCTCCTGCACCTCACCGAGGCCCAGCACCGAGCCCCCCACGTCCGGACGTGGATGAAGCAGGTCGTCGGCCTCGCCCGGGACTGCGAGGCGCAGGTCGAGCTCTACGTCCAGTCCGTCGCCGGCGGCGAGGGCGAGGGCCTCCTCCGGCGGCCGCGCCGGCTGGCCTGGCTGCTGTGGACAGTCCCGGCGCGGCACCGGGTGGCGCGCCGGATCCGGGGGCTCAAGGCCCGCGCCCGCGACGTCGCCGACCGGCGGCTGAGGTACGGCGTCACCGTGCCATCAGACGAGGCCGCCGCCGCCGCCGCCGAAGATGGCCTGACCATCGACGCGCACTACTCCACCGGCGACGAGGAGGGCGACGCTGGGAGGAGGCGCGCTCTGCTCGCAGCAGCCGGAGAGCCACCGGTCGACGACGAGGAGGACACCGTCGTGGCGAGAGGCGTCGGTAGCGTGGTGGAGTGGCTGCTGTCGCCGGAGGAAACGCCACCTGCGGCCGCGCCACAGGTCAGGGTCTTCCTCATCAAACAGCGCCATGGCTGGGAAGACGAAGAACTGGTCTGGGTGGAAGACCCAGAAAGGATCCGCCATTTCCGACACATCTACGACCGGGAAGAAAGGCTCGCGGCTCGCATCGCCCGGGGAGCGTATGATCATCCCTCCGTGGCAAGCTCGTTTGGCTTCAAGGCCCGGGTCGAGGAATCTAGAAGCAAGGCTAGATCACGAGTTTTGCAGGAAATACTGAAACAAGTAGATGGAGAAGAAGCAGCATCAGCATCAGCATCAGCAGTACCTCAACGTGAACAAGATAAAGCCGAGCAGCTCGCCAAGAAACTCCAGGAGCATTTCAGAGCTGCCGGTAAACGCTTCTTGATTCTTCTTGAGGATTTCTGGAGCGGAGGCTACCGGAGTGACATCAAAGCTGCCGGCGATGGCTGCCCTGCCGGCGGGGCCGTGATCATGACCGTGCCATGCTTGTCCATGGACGATCAGCCTTCTCCTCCTCCTGGCAAAACATTCCATGCTCAGAGCCTGTTTGGTTTCTTCTATGATAAAGCACAGGCACTTGTCGCGAAATCGAGGTACTGCGATGTGTATCATGTGGCACCCGTTCTTGAAGAATGCTATCCTGATGCCTTTGCAATGAGGTTGCTCCTGCATCTTCTGTATGTTAACCCCAACAGGACGAAAGACAAGCTGAGCAGCCTCCGGAAGAGCCTGTCAGAGTGTAAGCAGATGAACAGAAGCATTGCTGAGCAGATGCTAATGTTCTGCTACAATGAACTTCCTAGCAAGTACAGGAGCTGCTTGCTGTATCTCTCCATCTTCCATAGAGACCACATCATCAGGAGAACAAGCTTGGCTAGAAGATGGATTGCTGAGGGATTGATAGCTGCTAACACTGACAGAAGCAGCCATTGGCAGAGTGCAACAGATGAAGCTGAGAGATACTTTCATGTTCTCTTCTCTCGAGGATTTCTTTGCCCTGAGGAAATCAATGTTGAGGGCGGCATCAAGAGCTGCACAGTACATCATCAAGTTCACGAGTTCATTGCCAGGATTAATCGAGATGTGAGCTTTGTGGACACGAACTTGCCAGCTGAATTGGCTCCCCACCTTTCCATCCACAACAGAATCGGACTTCAAGCATCTCACCAAAATCTTCCTTTGGACGTGAATGGAAGTGGTATTGTAGATTTTCTTCCATTTTTAGCCAAGTCTTCTCAATGGTCACTACTGAAAGTGCTGGACCTAGAAGGATGCAAAGGCTTGAAGGATCATCATCTGAAGATCATCTGCAAGATATTATTGCTCAGGTACTTGAGCCTCAAGAATACGGATGCTGTGCAACTGCCGAAGCAGATCGAGCAACTCCAGTGCTTGGAAACACTGGACATCCGGCAAACCAAGATACAAGCATTTGGCAGAAGAGCTATTGTGCTTCCAATGCTCAAGCATTTCCTTTCTGGTCACAAGGTCTCTACGAGCAATGATTCTACAAGATCTGAAGAATCAATTTTCACGGTGCAAATATCGTCCCTCTGCATCGGGAGAATGAAGAGCATGGAAGTGCTTTCATATGTTCGAGTTTCCAACAAAGAAAATGAGCTGGACGGGATTGCTGGGCTGCTGAAACTGAGGAAAGTGGGTGTTGTTCTTCATGGTAAAGATGCCAAGTTGAAAGACCTGTTCCACCAAACTGAAAAATTACAGCGATGCCTTCGCTCCTTGTCGATCCGGATTCACCAACCAGCTGTCAGGGAGACTCACGATGCAGGGATCGTAGATGCTTTATCCTCCCCTCCCAAATTTCTTCAGAGACTAAAGTTAAGTGGTGTACTAATTGGGTTTCCTCGCTTGGTTCAAGAGCTCCATCAACTTGTCAAGATAACACTGACAGAAACTTATCTGAAGGGAGATGATCTACACATCCTGGGCAAACTTGGTGGCCTGCACTGCCTCAGGCTCCGCCACAAGTCATATACTGAAAGTGATCTTACCTTCAGCGAAGAAGAATTCAGAGGTCTGAAATTCCTGGCTGTCGAGGGCAGCGACATCACCAAGATTATCTTTGTGACGGGTGCAACCCCTAAGCTCGAGAAGATCGTTTGGTCTTCTCCAACAATGGCACACCTTTCTGGAGTGCACAACCTCCGGGGGTTGAAGGAGTTTGTGCTCAACGGGGACTGCAACATAGATCAGGTGAGACGAGCAGTTGAAATGAATCTCCAGTGTGCAGTCTTCAAGCACAACCCACAAGTAATTTGAAGCCAAGAAGCTTGAGCTGAGGGTGCAGCATCAGTTCTATGAGTGCTACTCACTCTCCATCATCTAGATGCTTTGGTATTTCTGAGCTCTTACACCCTGGAATAAAAGGTGCTGCAAATTAGCTCGAGTACAGCTGAACATTTTCATCATTGTTCGTTTAATTTCAATTTTGCGTGTGCACGTGTGTGGCCTATGTATCTACATATATACTCCAAATTTATACACGTATGTAATTGTGTTGAATTGGTTGCATCCTACGGTGTGGTATCTGTACAATTACTGTGTCTTCCGCTCAGAGGAGAAAATCCGCTTGCCCTTCCTGCAGCACCTGTCTGACGAGCTGTATCTCTGGGAGGCGGTGAGCCAGTCTAGTTTTGGAGTAATTTAGCTCACTTGCTTTTTGTTCCTCCTAGGGGAGGGACTAATCCCCACCTTATACTTTTTCTACTTTCGATCAACAGATGGTAGTTCTCCTGCTCTTTGCTAAAAAAACAATTTGTTTCAAGTGACGACGAGTTTATTTTTGTTACTGTGTAATAAAGGAAAAAAAGAAGAAGAGGAAGCCTCATGTAATTGAACCTGTGGATTCAATGTGCACCTGACGATCTCCATGCTCTGAACTCTGAAGCCGGGTTTCGTAGGATTCTTCAGTTCTATGTTCGACCGGCTCACGATGATCTCCATGTATTTTGAACTGCAATCGCGACACTTTTTTTGGCTCAAAACCATTGCCGCCAGCATCAAGCTTTCCCCGTGCTCTGTCCAGGCTAAGGCTGGCAATCTCGCTCAAAGCTCGCGAGCTGCTCGTAGCTCGCTCGGTTTTGGCTCGGCTCGGGCTCGGCTCGTAGGCCAACGAGCCCGAGTTCAAGCTTTTTGTTGTAGCTCGATCAAAAAAAGAGCCGAGCCGAGCCGAGCCTAGGGTTGGCTCGCTCGTAGCTCGTGGATTCGTAAATTTCTAAGTATATGTTCAACCCATATCACTAATAATTGCCCTACTTGTTTGTATACGATTAGATATACCGCCAACCTAACCCATCAAAGGTAATCAAAGGCTCAAATTAAAGGTTTTTCTTGACATAACCCCCCTAAACCTCCCATTTTCAAACCCCAAAAATCGGTTATCAACAAATTAATTAGGCTCGTGAGCCCTCACGAGCCGGACCAAGCCTCAAACGAGCCCGAGCCGAGCTTTTTTCTCCAGCTCGTGTGGTGAATGAGCCGAGCCTGCAAGTGAGCGAGCCGAGCCGAGCTAGCCCTTGGCTCGCTCAAGCTCGGCTCATTTCCACCCCTAGCCAGGCCAATTGATTCAGGAGTAGCCAATTCACTTGAAAAGCTGTCGTTGCAGCGACAGTGGCAGTTTCCTCTCGTCGCCTTGCCCGTGAGCGCGTCCGCCACCGCCAGTCCACCCCTCACGCGTTAGCTTCATCCCGCCCAACGCTGGCGCGGGGAGGCCAGCCGTGGCACCCCATGACGCTAGCTCGACGACGGCGGGCCGAGACCGACGGCTGCCGCCGCCTTCCCCCGAACCCTCCCTCGCCTGCCGTGCTCATTGCTGGTTTTGGTGGTTCTTGACGAAGGCGAGGCGAATCGGGGGGAAACCGAATTTTTGAACATTTAACATTTTATTTTTAAAAAATAAATAATATTTATTTTATTAAAATTAAATAAATAGACAGCTATCGCCGTCCATCAAGCGGGATATAAATTTCATCAATTTACTGATGGGATTTATATTTTTACCGAACGGTCAAGAGGAATGGGCATCAAGGCATTAAAGTGTTTTTTTTTACTTCGAGGTCAATGATTAGTTGTGTTTGCATATTTTTAGCAATTTTTTGGAGCGTTCATCGACTTTTTTTGGGATTTGTTTGGACAAATCCCTCTGTTTGATTTGGTGGCATTTAAATCCCTCCATTTCATTTGGCGGGATCAACCAAATGTCGAGTTCTGTCTCTGTATATCCTGGTTATCTTAATGTCTATTTGGCAAAAAAAAATGTAAATCCCGTCAGTTGAATTGGCGTATTTATAATCCGTCCGATGGAAAGACGATAGGCATTTAATTAATTATTTTTAATGGAAGGGATGTTATTTATTTAATTTAAAAATAAAAATATAAAATGTTAAAAAAATTCGAGAGAAACCTTGGGCGTTCCATTGGTGCGGAGAGACGCTTTATTTGCCGCTTATTTGAGTGGGCTGACCAAGACTTGTAGACCTCAGGCCCAGTTAACTGCGATGGCCGGCCCATCCAACCATTAGGATTGAGATTTGGGCTGATTCGTGTGGAGAGATGCTTTGCTTTTTGCGCTTGGTTCAAAAAAAAGAAAAAGAAAAAGAGCAAGCTCGAAATAGTTTTTTTTTAAGAATAGCTATCAAGGTTAGGAGAATAGGAGATCTTTAGGGAAGGTCAAATGGATCAGCCTTTTTTATTGCAGCCATTTATAATTTGACAAGCTGTGGGTAGCACGGTAAAATTTGATGTTCTCCAACATATATGACATCTTTGATTCGTGGTTCGGTTCAGTTCAGTTCAGTTCAGTTTGGTTGAGTTAAAAGTTAAGTGCTTTTAGAAAGAGATCCCAAAAGGATAAAAAAATAATTTTTTTAAAATCCATGAGGGAGAAATTCACAAAATTTCAAATAAATATTACGAAATGTTGCACGAATGGTCTATACAAAATAATAATTTTTGACTGAATCAAACAAAATTAAACCAAACACGAATTAAAGAGAGCCATGGAGTTATGTGACAGAGTCCGTGATTGCACGGTTACACACGGACCAAAGGTGAACCGCTCGCTAGCAGGGGCAGAGCCAGGATTTGAACATAAGGGGGGCCAGGCTAAATACACCACGAAGAAATATTATAATTGGTACATGCATATTCATGTATGTTGCTTATATATATTGGCTAAGAATTTTTTTATCAGTAAGATGAACTTAGCATTTCTAGGATTTATTGTAGCAAAACTTCATTCACTTCCTCATATAACAGTGATTAGCACAAGTAGGATATGGGTATGGCAGATTACAACTTTGTTAGGGGGGTCAGGGCCCCTGCCAGCCCCCCTTGTCTCCGCCACTGCTCGCTAGCATGTAGAACAAAGCATAGAAAGGATGGAGAAGAGGGACATGACAAAAAGGATTGCCAAATGTGTCATCATACTCCCTCCATTATGAAATATATAGTGATCGTTTGACCTCTTTGATTCGCAATTCGATTCAGTTCAGTTCAGTTTAGTTGAGTTAAAAGTTAAATGCTTTTAAAAAGAGATCCCAAAAGGATAAATTTTTTTTAAAGATCCATGAGAAAGAAATTCACAAATTTCAAAAAAATATCATGAAATGTTGCATGAATATAATGGTCTATACAAAATAATAATTTTGGACTGAATCGAACAAAATTAAACCAAACACGAATTAAAGAGAGCCATGGAGTTATGTGACAGAGTCCGTGATTGCACGGTTACACACGGACCAAAGGTGAACCGCTCGCTGGCATGCAGAACAAAGCATAGAAAGGATGGAGAAAGAGGGACACGACAAAAAGGATTGCCAAATGTGTCATACTCCCTCCGTTATTAAATAGTGATCGTTTTGGACATTGACACGGTCTCCGAAATAAAATTTTGTCCATACAAAACTATTTAAAAATTATTTATAATGCATTAAAAATTATAATATTATGAAAGTTCTTTTAAAAACGAATCTATTTATATGTTTTTTATGTTCTCAACATAAATAGTTTAAAAGTTCTCTGTGGATAAAGTTTTAAAACTTCGACTTAGAACAAGTCTAAAACGACTGATATTTCATAACAAAGGGAGTACGTAGGAGAGTTTGGTGTCATAATTCATGTGATAGGTGTATAAATCGACTTCTTTTTATTGGTTGTACGTACGTACAGTGTTACGCGATATATGTGCTAGTACATTACGAGCTTGCATTCATTCATATTTGCGTATGACGCCTTCGTGATTTAGATCTAATTTCTCCCTTCTCGCTGATTATTATTCCAGCATTAATCTAGCTCGTGCCCTGAAAAAAGGGTAAATTTCCATTAAAACCCTGTACTAAAATAACGTAGTAATGCTTAAAATTGAATTAAATTATCACGATATACCTTGATGATCGATGCATGGCGAGCTCCGTCGCAACTAAGCCGACGGAATCGGGCAAGAGTAGAGCGGCGGCACCGCACCTATACATGTCAAGGTAATTAAACTTACCATTAGCATAAATTGACAATGCATTTCTATCTTAGTTCCTAACCAAAATACGATTTTTGGATCATATTTTTCGAATAGACATTAGCGTTCACTATGCATCAATGTGATTTTCTAACAGTTTTGATCATATATAGTTTTAACGATGCTGTGTATCCTTAGGTAAATTAAACCAACTAATTATTTTCTCCGATATAAAATAGTAGTTGTTTTAAACTTATCATATAAGTCAAAGTTTTTAAAACCTTATCTATAGAGAACTTTTAAACTATTTAGGTTGAAAAAAAAAAGAAAAACGTATGTATAGATTCGTCTTGAAAAAGAACTTTCATAATATTTTATTTTTTATTGCATTATAAATTGATTTAAAAATATTTTGTAGTTAAAGTTGTATTTTGGAGACATGTTCAAAACGATTGTTATTATATTGAAGGGAGTAATTAACATGTATGTCAGGCTTATATATAGCCCCTGATTAACACCGTAACAAGCAAGAGATTTGGTTATTTGTCAATCTTAACAAGTGGCTTTGCAAAAATAACATTCTACCCACTGTTATAGACACACATGATTTCACATGTCATACACACAAGTGGCATACTTAGCGAATTACACGTGTTGAGAGTGGCAAATAACCAAATTTCCTCTAACAAGCAAGGTGATCAGGTGTATAGGTCTTCACCTTGGTCGGCGCAGCCGGCGAAGAGGTCCTCCTGCGGCAGCGCGAGGCCGCAGAGGTCGCCGAGGAGGGCGGCGGTGCGGTCAACGGGGATGTCGATGCCGATGGCGTGCTCCAGGGTGAGGTCGGCGATGTGGCAGAGGCACAGCGCCTGCGCGTCCAGGATGGCGCGCAGCCCCGCACAGCACCCCTCCGGCGGCGCCGCCGCCGCCTCCGTGTCCCTGAAGAAGGGCAGGCATGGGCTCAGCTCCAGCAGCGAGCCCATGCACGTCTCCGGCGCCTCCTCCGCCGCCACCGCCATGGCGACGGTGGCGGCGAGCAAGGCGAGGGCGGCGGCGGTGGCCTTGGACGCCATGGACAGCTGATCAGCTCAGAAGGAAACTGATCAACTATAGGTGATCGAGATCGTGGGATTTGAGCGTGGTTTCAGAGTGGCTATTTGGATGATCTATTTATAAGGGGTTGCAGGTAGAAGATGGCGTTGGGTTTGTTTGGAATTGAGCAAGCCTGAATGCTGATCTTTGGCGGTTAATTAGGCATGGCATGAAGATAGTGTGAAGGTGCCATGCATGGATGCATCTCTTTATGAATTGATTACAATGTATTTCTATTGCAAATGCTTGCTAGAGCATCTCGAACAACAACTCTTTACCTCCTCTCTAAAATTTTATTAACTTTTTCTCTATCCATTTCTGTAAAAATTTTGTTTCACAATTACACTATATTTCAAAATATTGATTTCCTCCAACAACCTCTCTCTATCTGCTACTCCCTCCATTCTTTTTGTTTGATACCTTTAACTTTTTGACACGGCTTTAACCATTTGTTTTTATTCAAAAATTTAGTGCAAACATAAAAAAGTAATTCATGTTTAAAGTACCTTTAATTAATGATAAAATAAATCATAGCAAAATAAATGATATTTACATAGTTTTCTTTATAAGGCGAGTATGGTCAAAGGCTTGTCCAAAAGTCAAAAGCTTAAAAAAAAAAGGGAGCACAATATTGTAAATGACATGCTGAAAATGCTCTTGTGTGTTGCCCCTCATGCATATAGGATCAAACAAATACACATATCCAAATTCGTACTCGATCCATACATGAAAATTGAGAGAATCGGTCTCATAAAGGCATTGACACATAGTCATTACTCATTGGCATAGCCATGTTGTCATAGTCTCAACTCTCAAGTCATAGATACATTGATAAATAGACTCAAAGTCACGATCTCTTTTCACAAATAAAACAATAAAACATAGTTCCCACTCGATTCACCTGCCTGGCCATCCCCTAGTAGGTCACTAGACGCCGACTAGGTCGCCCCAAGCCCGCCTAAACCCGTCCCGGCCCACCCGCCTAGTCCGCCTAAGACCGCCTAGGACCGCCTAATCGGGATTTCCGCCTAACTCACCAACTAGGGCCTAAACGAGGCAGAAAGTTGCAGACTACCGACTAGTCGCCGCCTAATCGGCCTAGGCGGCCGACTAGGCGAACACTGATTAGACCCAATAAAAGTATAATGTGATGGAAGCCCTCCTCCATACGGATTTACATGTATGGTTTGAATATTTATCAAAAACATAAACGTTGCTACAAAATTTTTTTTTGAAGGAGTGGTTGCCATTCATTCATTGAAGATAGAAGAATTCAATGTACAAAACAACGACAAAACCCGAAGGGTCAGGAGAAGAAGAGGAGAAAAAGCATCAAAACTGGGAAGACTACAACAGGTTAATTAAACTGCCTATGTTCTTTGCTCCCGCCACGCTTCAAGCTCGGAGCTCGTCCTTGACGCGTTCGACAATCTGAGGGGGGGTTGAGGAAGAGGCCTCGGTGTCTAAGATGCGCCTGTTACGCTCGAGCCAAATGTGCCAGGAGATCACCATCAAGATGGAGGCCGTGGTATGTTGGACCTCAGGGCAAGAACCAATGACGGCGTCGTCCCACCAGCTGGCGAAGTCATAGTCTGCGACCGAATGAGGTAGGCAGGTCAGAAGGTGAAGCTAGGTAGCAATGGATGTCCAGATACGAGTGGTACACGGGCATTGCAGGAACAAATGCACGCGTAACCATGCACAATTTTGAAAGGCTGACCAGTGGTATACGAGTGGTATACGTTGCTACAATTTTGAAAGGCTGACCATGCACGCGTAACCAGAAACGACGTGCATTTTTGGCATAGCATAATCCAGTAGATAAATTGCAACCTAGAACTATCTTGTGCAGTGAATAACTAGTTTAAAGGGCTCTGAAGAGTAATTACGATGGGGATCGATCGAAGCCTCATGAGTCATGAGGTCTACGTATGTAGTCAAAATACTCCTTTTCAGCAGAGTTCATTGTCCGGCTAGTTCATGCGTTCTGCGTGAGGAAGGAGCCTGGTTGTTCGGAGTGTCTTCTAGACTTTTGTTTGCATCGAAGGCAAGGGCTCAAATTAACATGGGAGCGCCTCCAATCCAGACGATTGTTCACTCGCGCATTCGTTGGACCCACTCGTCGAAAGAGTCAAATCGCACCATCACTATAATGCTCTTTTTTCCCCTGAGGTTGTCGGAATTATTCGCAATAAAATATTGGCTACAATTAAAGAGGTCTTATCAATGAAATTTCCATTTATACGGGATCTAGGCATAATTCTCAATCCGTCGACAGCACGCGGAGAGACCCAGTCGTCTGGTATAGGTCGAATTAACATTGTACGTATCTGCATAGATGAGCAATCTGGACCGTTGAATCGGCTAGCATATATCATATTGTTGGAGAAGTAATTTTCATGTATATCTGCGATTTTTACCTTAGCGTGCGTCCACATGCTCCATCGTTTAATTTGTTGCTATCCTCTTGCTCGTTTCGGACACAACAGCCAAGATTCGTTAGTCCAGGCAGGGTTAGGGTTCGTGGTTGCATGTTGATGTTCCTCTTGATTTTGCAGAAAGAACTTGCGAGTGACAAGATGCCCCAGCCCCCAGCAGTTCGGTGGGAGTTAATTGCTCGAGATATCGCCACTACTTTGACAGATAAATAAGGAGCCCTTGATACTCGAAGAAAGATTTCGGATAATCTTACGGCAAACTTTCGTATCCGAAATACTCCCTCCGTTCACCGTTGTCTTGTCTTTTGCAGGCGTCTTTTGACCATTCGTCTTATTCAAAAAAAATAGTATAAACATGCAAAAATATAAGTCATGCTTAAAATATGTTTAATGATAAAACAAATCACAACAAAATAGATAATTTTTACATATATTTTTTGAATAAGATGAATGGTCAAATAGAATATCCAAAAGTCAATAGTCAACTACAATTTGGAACGGAGGTAGTTGTTGATCCACGTCCCTTGTCTGTTGACAAGCAGATTGAGCGTATTAAACACAGATTTTATGTATATATTTACAAGGAAACAAGTTAAATTGACTTACATTCTTTCTTCATCAAGGTGGATGTATGTGCCCTAATAAATTTCTTTAAGGGTTGTTCAAATTTTGCAAACGGAAGTCAAGCTACTAACTGTATCGAATACTTTCATACTTAAACAAGAGAACAAGACATTTTAACTTTAGCATATTGAACATTTTAAAGATCACTGGGAGCCCGAGCTTGAGGGTAGATGGGAGGAGTGGCAACGCCCTCAACAACTTTCCAAGCGTCAAAATTCATGGCCTCCAAATAATATTGCATTCTAATTTTGCAATATGCATAACTACATCCGTCAAAAGTTGTAACTCTACCTACACTAGCAGTAGTCACCAGGGTTTTTTATATCGGCTGACAGAAAAAATCGGACTCCGGAGATAAATCTGAAATTCACGAAATTCGGAAATATCGGCCATAATATCGGACGAATTTTTCCAAACTTGGATCTGAAATATGCCGAGAAATATCGGCCATAATATCGGACGAATTTTTCCAAACTTGGATTTGAAATATGCCGAAATCCAAACAAAATTTTTTCGAAATTTCGGCCCCTACAGAAAGAAATTTTATGCATCTCGCAAAAAAAAATTAATCAGGCACCCATACAATGCACATTTTGCTAAAAAAACATCAATTTGGCACCTGGAAAACTTCAAACATAAATCTATTTAGCTTTGAACATCTTGTAGCCACCAAAAGAAATGTACAAGATGAATATTTTTGTATACAGAAGCAGTAATATAATACCTTCAGCATTTGTCAATAAGCAAACTTGCAATAATAGTGCAGTAAACTGTAGTAACCCAAGCATAACAGCAAGAACAATAATCAAGAGCAATCAAACATCAATCAAATAGTACATCATGCATATTAAGATGAACTAACCATAGTACTAGTGTACCACACTAACAGAGGAAATGATGAGTTTATGACCATATATAGTTCACAACTCCAAAAGTTCAAATATGACAGCATGAGTACATGACTTCAAAAGTCCATACATATGAGTTCTTATGTTTCATGCATTAAGTTGTTAACATTCTTGGTCCTCATATTGTACTTTCTCTTGTTCCTTCCTTGCCAAAGATAGCTTCCACCTTGTTTGACTTGGATATCCTTTCCTTGTGCGGTTGTCTCATGATCAAATATGGCTTGTAGAAAAAACAAGAGACAATTTATTAGAATTTATAAATAATATAGAAACAAGAAAGATGCACACAAATTAATTACCTAGATTTTCATCGTCATTTAAGCTACTATCACCAGACTCAACATATATAAGTGAGGCTATCCATGTCATTCTCGCTCTCACTATCCATGTCATTCTCTCTCCAATATATCTTCATCCCTGATAGGCATTTTACCCTTATTTGCCCTACTCCTGACACTAGTATTCTTCCTCTTCCTTATCCTAGCACATAGTTGCTCAAGTGTCGTTTCATGCTTTTCTTCACTATCTAACTATCCCATGATTGTGTCTGATTGATTAAACAAGCCAGCATCAAGAGTCAGCGAATATGGATCAACATCACCTTGATCTTTAATCATCTTTCCTTGCTTGATGCGTAACTTCAAATTGTAGTGAACAAACACCAGTTTTTTGAGCTTCTCATAACCAAGACGCCCTCGCAGCCTCGTATGGATCAAGACAAATACACTCCAGTTTCGCTCACAGCCGCTAGATGAGATGCACTGCGACACAATTATAATAGCATACCTCTGCAACTGCCTTGTCTCGCCTTCAAACATTGTCCACCAAACAACTAGAAAGATATAGATGTGAGACTTTGTCATGAAAAAATATTACAAATTAATTTGAAAAGGTGCACTTACTTGCTGGCATACGGCCTACCGCTTTACGCGCCATGATCCCACCAAACTTCCCTGCATAGCTCCTAAATGCCTCAAATTCAGCAAGAGCCTGCAATCCACTATCGATGGAGTCTTGTATCCTCTCTATTGTCTCTTGGAATAAATTAACATAATCATGATTATCACTTAGGTGCAAATGATAGTGTCCTACTGGGTCAAAAACAGCAGCTGCAAAAGATAAAGAATAGAACATAAATTACATTTGAAAACGGTATGAAAAGGCATGGTATATAATTGGCATGTATCATTTTTCTTACCAGCAATGACCAAAGTGTTCTTATACAAGTAGCTAACCCTCTTGGTAATCTTTTTCATGTACCTGGTGCAAACTACTGATCCTTCACCAAGATAGCTTTCCATTTCCTTAAGAGCAATCACCATCTTTGGCATGAAACCAGATAGCGTCCCATTGTCTTCATCCGCGTATCGTAGGACGGTGTAGAGTGGCCCAATTGTGTCTAGGACGTCCTTGACAGAATCCCACCAGTAGCTACTACTCAACCAATCCTCAACTAAACTATAGTCATTGTCATTCCGCCATTCAAGCTCCTTACACTCAGGGGACACTACCCATTGACGAAATCTGTCTTTCTTCTCCCACATACTATTGAGGAACATGTAGACAGTCCCAAATCGTGTAGCATTTGGTCGAATCAACTTTCCACCAATTTTCATTTTCATCTCACTATGCAACCTATTATGGTTATAGAACTTAGCAATTGTTTTGGCATTTGCCACAACATCATCAACCTCTGAAAATTTTGCTATGCCCTTCATCATGAGGTTAACGGTGTGAGCGGCACATGGCTACCACACAATATGGTTGTACTTAGCAATAATCAGCCGGCATGCTTTCTTGTAGTTGGACCCATTGTCAGTGACAATTTGCACAATGGTCTCATGACCAATCTCATTTACCACCTTCTCAATCTTCCTAGATAGAAAATCTGCATGCACATAGAAGAAATCACATCAATTACACCTAGAAAAATAAAATCAGCAAAAATATTCTAGCTAGTAGCAAACACATCAAAATAAGCACCTGCATTTTGTGTTTCATTGGTTGGCCACAAAATCCACATTTGAAGCCTAAGTTAATTATGAAGCCATGATTCCACACATTCTTTATGTCTCCATCATTTGTATCATCTTTTCTCCTGCAATTCGATGAACAAACATAAAAATTAAAGTTGCCAAAAGTCTAAAACATCGTAAATAAGTAGAAATGATGCTCGAGCTGGACATATTACCAAATATCCCGACACCCCCGGCTCGAGTGTTGTCTACATCAATTGGTGTGGTTTGAGTACCATCGGTCGTCCCTCCAGTGCCTCCACCACTGCCATTGCCTTCACATCCGATCATTTTGTCAAAGTTAAACACATAACAATAAAATGGCATGAAAGAATTGCATAATCAGCATATGTACCTCTTACAGCTGTTGGATGCAATGCACCAAACACTTCTTGGCCAATAGAAAATGATGAAACAGAATTTCCCGTAGCCGCAACTTCACCACTGATATCCCAGCCAAGGATCAGAGGTAATAGTGGCTCAAATATGGAACGTCCATAGCCAGATCTCATCTATAGGAAAACAAAATTTTACCAAGTAAATAACATTTGCCAAGAGTAATACAAGCTGAAAGCAGCTTCATAATTGCGAGAAACAATACATATCCCATTCTGCAAATAGTTAAAATTCACTAAGTCATTCCACCAAAAAAAACTATTAGTCATCAATCCATATAACTATATAAGTCATCTGCCTATTTCATAACTCCATATAGAAGTAAATAAGAACCTAGGTACCCATCACATTTTTTTGCAGCAAACACCACGATGAACTAATCAGTGACTACAACATTCTTACGATTCAATCGCTTAACGTAATACAGGCACCGAAGCCAATCCTAATTCCCAACATGTCAGCAAAAAAGGTGCCCATTTCATCAGACGGTTCCATTAAATCCCAAGGGAGGGGGTTCCAAAAACGGAGTCCTCACCCGCAGGTCGAAGGCGAGCGGGGCGGCGTCGGGGTCGGGGCCCACGGCGAGCGGAGGGCCGGCGGCGAACGGAGGGCGGAGCGGGGAGAGGGTGGTGGCGCTGGGGTCAGAGCATGGCGGCGGTGAGGCGGCGCCGCGGCGGTGCACCTACTTGCACTCTGGACTCTATAGACGGTCCAGGCAGCCGCCGAAATTGTGAGCAGAGGAGTGGAGGAAGGAGCCAGTGGAGCTGCTGTACACATGCTTGAGAAGCCCTAGCTCTGCTGGGCCGACCAATGCAAAAAAAAAAAATCAAATTGGGCCGAAATTATTTGACCGATATGGGCTTTTATCTCTGTGGGCCGCAACTCCCGATATTTCCGATATTTTGCTGGAATTGCGCCAAAATAAATTTCCCTGGTAGTCACCTCTCCGACCATCTACTGTTTAGCGATTAAGCTAAAACAAGGAGAGGCCTGTTGCTCTAATACTACATGAAAGGATATCCTAGAGCATGGAGGGGGTTAATAGACCATTTTAATATTTAAAGGTTTTTTGAAGTAATCAAGAAAGATTAAATCTAATGCCCGGTCAACATTTGAGAAGGCACCGAATAGTAGTGATCTTGTACACTGTATATTTAACCCTATCATACAAGTTTCTTTCACATATTTGAGGATGTGTTTTACTGCAACCCACTGCTGTGATTAGTTGGGACTATAAAATAACATGCCCAGTTTGCTGCATGTGATATGTCTGGTCTTGTAAGGCACTGAAGTTTCTCTGCGGTGTTGCGAAACATGGCTTTCTTCATATGATAGTCTCTGCCTGTCTCTTTGGAAAATTTCCAATGATACTCATAAGTGTTGTTGTCATAGGCCGACAATATTCCATATTGAATCGGCTGATTATATCCAGCATATATTTATGTTGTGTCAGGACGTGATGCCCTTTTGATGCTTGTGAACCTCTATGCCCAAGAAGTAATTAGGATCACCTAGGCCCTTGATGGGGAATTATTTTTGTAGTTTCGCTATCAGCCTAATCGTAGCATTAGATGATAAACTAACTATTAGATGATAAACTAACTACTATATATGATATCATCCACATAGATCAACATATACATGGTAGTTTCAGCTTAATTAAACAAAAAGAGAGATGTATCTAATCTTGAGGGTTTAAAACCAAGAACTTGAAGTTTGACTGAGATCATTGAATACCATGCATGTGGCGCCTATTTTAAACCATATAGAGATTTCTAAAGTTTGCAGAGACATGGTTAGGTCACTGATGATCTTCAAAACAAGGCGGTTGCTTCATACATTACTTCTTCTAAGGCCCTGTTTGTTTGAGCAGCAGCTTCTGGAAAAAGCCACCCAAAACTTACTTCTCATATCACAATACAAAATTGGGCTTTAGGGGGCTTTTGGCTTCTTAGAAGGGGTTCCAAAAGCTGGTTGTTTGTTTGAGCTCTGACTTCTGAGGCTAAAAGATGGCTAAAAGCTCAAACAAACAAGGCCTAAATTTCCATGAATTAATTCATTAGTCATCAAGTTGACAAAGATTCCACCCCCTACAAACATCAACGGTCAGCACTGTACACACTATATTTGGTTTGACAACTAGACTAAAAGTGTGTGTGTGGTCGATGCTATGTTGTTGATTGAACCCCTTAGCAACAAATTGTGACTTGTATCCTTCCACAATGTCGTTAAGTTTCTATTTGTCTTTTTAAGATCCATTTGTAGTCAACTAGATTGTGTCCACTTGTATGAGGTACAAGAGTCAATGTCTTGATTTCCATGGAGAGCACCAACCTCATCTTCCATAACTTTTTGCCACCCCGTATCCTGACCTGAATGGTCTAAACATGAGACACATATAACACTAAATGCCCAATGATTAAGTGGTTACCTCACTGTTTCATTAATGAAAGACTTTGGCTTTGTGATATTTTTTAAAAAGCATATTTGTGTGTGGTGAACAAGATTGACTTCACTGGTTGATATGTCTTCTATACCATACATTTCATCATTTAATTCCAAAGGTTCAACTGCATTTGCAGAAGGTACTAAAACAACAGTAGGAGAGTTAATAGCATTGGCATAAATATCATCACACCCCACACCTTGATCAACTGTTATCACATGTTCCGGTGGAGAATTGGAGATGGGGTGGCAATAGGTGCAAGGATGGTTGTTTCAATATATGAGAATGTAGGTTCAATTGTAGGAGAAGAAGCAAACGAGAACCGGGACTCATAAAAAATCACATCCCTTAAGATATAGATGTGCCTAATATATCTATCAAGATACTTATAGACCTTATAGCCAGGTATGTACTCAAGAAAAACACATTGACATGATCGAAAAGAAAGGTTATTGGCTGCATAGGCCTTAGGTTTGGAAAGCAAGCACATCTAAAAGTGTGTAGTATTGTGTAGTCTGGTTGAGCATTGAACATTTTTTGTGAAGGGTGTGGCATGTTTGAGCACTCAACTAGGAAGTCTGTTTATTAGATAGCAAATAGAAAGGAATGCCTTGTCTCAGTAAGTAAGAGGCTTGGAAGCTTGGGGTAGCAAAGCTAAACCCGTTTCGACCAAGCAACGATGTTTATGTTCAGTTATCCCGTTTTGTTGCTAGGATAGGAGATGCAATGAGTGGTTCCTATTTTATGGAAATAATCACAGAGCTTGAGGAATTCTCCACCTCCATTAGACTAGATAGATTAAATCTTAGAATTGAATTGACGCTCAACTAGAGTTTGGAACAGGTGAAAAGCATGTTCAACATCAGACTTGTATTTTGGTTAATAGATCATTGATTATATGCTATAATCATCCACAAAGATAACATAATAATAAAAACCTTTACTTGAGGTTCTAGCAGAACCCCAAGTATCGATATGGAAAAGTTCCAAGTGGCAAGTACTTATGCTACTAGAAACTAAATAAGAAAGTTGATGTGCTTTGTCTTGCATACATGCATCACAAACAAAAGAACTTTTATTTGACTCATATAAAATTAAACACTTGACTCAAAAATGGAGTGGATAGTAGCCGATGTTGGATGCCCAACACTTGTGCCAAAGTTCCTTGGGAAGACATCTTATGGAGTATGTTGATCGCCCTAGGATACCATGAGGTAGAACGTAGAGACCTCCATCAGCCTTGTCGTGGTGGGGTACTTTCGATGTGGCACAATCCTTAATCAAAAAGTACGCGGGATGAAACTCGAAGAATATATTTGTCGGTGGCAACTCTTTGAACAGATAAAAGGTTCTTGGCAATATGAGGAATATGCATTGTGTTTTTTTATTTTGAGGTAAGGACCAACCTTAGTGATAACGAAAGATTGACCGACATGTAAGGTGAACATACATGTGCCATTTGTTGCTTGGATCTAATCTCCTCCTTTGCATCGTTCTCTCATCATCATACAATCAAGATCAATGATTAGATGATCCGTTGCTCATGTGTCAAGCTACCATGACTGATTTGAAATTAGCTTGTAGGAGGAAGCAGATGCCACCGACTTCGGTCGGTCATTCTCTTGATATGCTTGTTTATATCTATGGTAGCACTAGATCATTGTACCTCAGTTTCCTACCAAAAATCTGACACATTGAACACGAGGTTCCACTATTGTGTCGACCACCTCTTCCACATCCTTGGACACCTTGGTTGCAACCTCGGTTGCAACCTCTGCTCTGGAAGCCATGACAACCACCTCCTCTGTCTCCATCTTGGCGAGTTGCATTGTTTGCAATGTGACAATGTGAAGTACCGTTGATAAGCACAACTCATTCATGCTAATGGTGTTTAATCTGGTGGATAAGGAAGTAACAACATCATCATACTCGTTCCCAAGTAAGTTGAGGATATATGAGACAACTACTTCTTCTTGCAGAGGTCGCACCGCTAAGGCAAGCTAATCTACTAAGCCTTTCACTTTTCGAAAGTAGGCTGACATTGCCATATCCTTCTTGTTGAGGTTGGCGAGTTGAAGGTGGATCTACATCATCCTTCCTTTTTTATGAGGTAAACATGTTCTCCAATGCCTTGTACACTTCTTCAGATGTGGAGAGAAAAACAACTTGTCCGAGGATGCTCTTGGTCATTGATGAAAGCAAGGTACTTAACACCAATTAATCTTGCCAATACCAAGTCCTGTATGTCTGATTAAGCACTTGGTGAACTACTCCATCAGCTGCCTCCAAGTTGAATTTGTTTAGCTTCTCGATCATGACATCAACATAGCCGATCAGTTCTTGACTCCACAAGCACGACGACATCAACTTCTCAAGGTGAAGCTTCACTGTGATAGCATGGCTAAAGGATGTTGCAGCCATGGTGGATGCTCTATCATTGATAGCTGGGGCTACGCTAATGTTAGATACGCCAGAGGTTGCGGAAGATGTGTTGGGTGAGGTCGACATGGAATCGAAATATAATTTGATACCTTTAGGCTGCCTTAGAGAACATCACTAGGTTGAATTCTTTTATATACGTTGGCTCATAGGGCTAATCCCCAATCAGTAGCGGAAGATGTGTTGGGCAAGGTAACCATGGAATCAAAAACTTTGATATCTTTGGGTTGCCTTAGCAACATCACTAGGTTCAATTCTTTTATATACGTTAGCTCATGGAGTCATGGTACTAATCCCTAGTCAGTAGGGATCGATAACAATCAGATTTGTTACAAGGTTGAGCGGCAATATCGTGATCATACCAATCTTTCTTATCCTACCAGGCTATATACCACGATGATCATAGCTAGACCTGGGAATTGGGCCGTGCCGGGCCAGCACGGCACGGGCCCGTCGTGCCTCGGGCGGCCATGCATCGGGCCGGCACGGCCCGGTCAACACTTCGGGACATGCCGGGCAGGCACGGACTGCCAAAAGCCAGGCACGGCACGGCCCAAAAGTCCGACGGGCCGCAATCGGGCAGGGCCGGCCCGAGCACGGCACGCCCGACAAAATAGAGAGATAAATGATTTTTTATAAATTTATACGTTACTCAAATGAAAACGTTGTCTATACAAAAAAGATGCGTCTCGAAATTCTCTACAACTTTCATGTAGAACATAAATTCATAGCGGAATATCTCGAAAATGTTAATTACCGAAATGGGTCATGTGGGTTCGAAAACAGCCAGCGCACTAAATATTTTTATAAATTCATGCATTGCTCAAATGAAAACGTTGTCTACATGAAAAAGATGCGTCTTCAAATTCTCTACAACTTTCATATAGAAACAAAATTCATCCGAGCAATAAAAGACCACTAAAAATACAAATTACTGACTCATGCCTTAGTTCGGGCCGTGCCGGCCCGAGCACGGCCCAAATGTTCGGGCCGTGCCGGGCGGCCCGTCGTGCCGGTTTCTCAGGCCCGGCACGGCATGGCAATCGGGCCGGGCCGGCACGACCTAAAAAATTTCGTGCCGAGCCGTGCTTTGGGCCGGCAAAATTGGGCCGTGCTCGGACCGGCCCAATTCCCAGGACTAATCATAGCTATCCAAAGCTCGATATATCGGACCATATATACTTCTGTATATATGATTGCATCTGCATTCTGCAGGCGATATACTTGTGTATATCTATGCGTCCATGCCGATGGCCGGAGACACGACAAAGCCCCACCTACTAAGGTTTACCCACGGGCAGAGCGCACACGCACGCAACGCATCAAGTCCAAGCCCTCACCAACTCGCTTCGCTGGACGCACCCCGCCGCGCCGACGACGCATGCGTGCATGCATGCAGCGTCCACGTACGCGCGCTACCCGCCAAGTCACACCGAACCCCGCGCCCGCGACGTGGCCTCGCTGCATGCGGCCATGTCCCCCCGCCGCCTCCACGTCGCCGCGCGCGTCGCCACGTCCCCCCCGCCCTCCCTCGCCGGCGAGCCGCATAAATACCCCGCCCCGCCGATCCTCCATGGGACATCGACCGATCGATCTCGCCGGTGCAGCTCCGATCGAGGTCGTAGGGAGCCATGGATAAGGGTGGTGGCGTCGTGTGGTTTCTGCTGATCGGAGGGCTCCTCCTCGGCGCCGCCGGAGCTGAGGACGATGGCGGCGGGTCGCGGCAGTCTCCGGCGGAGTGCCGGAGGGAGTGCGAGGGGCGCCACAGCCGCGACTGGTGGGAGAAGCAGCGGTGCCTGACGGAGTGCCGCCGCCGGCAGAAGGAGGAGCAGGGCGGCGGCCGCGCCGGCGGCGAGGAAGGCGGCGACGGCAACGGCGACGGCCGCGGTGAGGGCTGCTGCGAGCAGTGCCGCCGCCACCATGACCCGTGGAAGAAGCAGCAGTGCATGCAGCGATGCAGGCAGCAGGGCGGCGAGGACGCCGCCGGCGACGAGGAAGACAACTCCGGCGGCCACGGAGAGCGCTGCCGCGAGCAGTGCCGCCGCCACCATGACCCGTGGAAGAAGCAGCAGTGCATTCAGCGATGCAGGCAGCAGGGCGGCAACGAGGTCGCCGCTGACGAGGAGGACAACTCCGGCGGTCACGGAGGGCAGCGCTGCTACAGCCAGTGCCAACACCACCAGGATCCATGGAAGAGGCAGCAGTGCATCCAGCAATGCAAGCGGCAGCACGAAGAAGACGGCGCCGACGAGGACGACGGCCATGGTGACCGCTGCCGTGAGCAGTGCCGCCGCCATGAGGATCCATGGAAGAAGCAGCAGTGCATGCAGCGCTGCAGGCAGCAGGACGGTGAGGACTCCGGCGACCGCTGCCGCGAGCAGTGCCGCCGCCACCACGAACCATGGAAGAAGCAGCAGTGCATGCAGCAATGCAGGAGGCAGGGCGGCGGCGAGGACGACGCCGACGAGGAGAACTCCGGCGACCGCTGCCGCGAGCAGTGCCGCCGCCACCATGACCCATGGAAGAAGCAGCAATGCATCCAGCAATGCAGGAGGCAGCACGGGGAAGACGCCGCCGCCGACAAGGAGGACAACTCCGGCGACCGCTGCCGCGAGCAGTGCCGCCGCCACCACGACCCATGGAAGAGGCAGCAGTGCATGCAGCGCTGCCGGAAGCAGGGCGGCGAGGACGTCGCCGCCGCCGGCGACGAGGACGACAGCTACACCAGCCACGGAGACCGCTGCGAGAGGCAGTGCGAGCACCACCGCGATTGGAGGAAGAAGGAGCGGTGCCTGCATGACTGCCGCCGCCGCCACCAGCACGGAGGAGGCCCCGGTGGCCGCGGCCGCGAGGGCTGGGAGACGGTGGCCGGAGCCATCCTTGCGGCGGTGTAAGGCCTGAGCCAAGGGCACGTGTGGGCGTGTGGCTAGCTAGCTTCCGAGGAGACCCTTGACCTACTGCTCATGCATGTACACGTATCTACCTACGTACGTATACGCCGTGATATACATACGTATAATGGTACGTATGTGTATGCATGTATGGAGAAGAATAAGTAGCAGTGGCTGGGAGCTATCTCCTGCTGTGGAGAGAGCTCTGTGTATGTGACTAGTGAGAGGGACATTGGGAGCTGTGCTGTCAAACCTTGGCTTGTACTAGAACGCTATGTGAGAAATAAAGTGAGAATCCCTTTGAAAATATTTCTATATCAATCAGTGTTATGTCTCAACAAAATTCATCTTTGTTTCCAATGCTTCTAGGCTTCTAGCTATGGTTTTTTTACATATTTGTGTTGGTCGTTGGTGTTCATGGAACAATCAGCTGGATAAAGAATGCTATGAGTGTTTAGTGCCTACAATCCTACATGCTTTTATCTGTGGGAACCCATGCCTTTAAATTCCTGGAAGAGCCAGGTGCTGAAAACCTATTGTAAGTGGTCATAACATTCAGCTACAGTGAAGACAACAACCAAGGATCTGCTGGGCTTTTGCCCGTTACCGGGCATGGCCCATTTTGGCCGGTTCAGAGCAGATAGGTGCAGCGCTTCTGCCCCTGAAGTGAGCTTGCATCGGGTTCTCCTGAACCCTAGATGGAGGTGGCGGCGGCAGCCGTTGGAGCTTCCGACGAGAGCGGGGTGGCGTGCGCATGCGGCCATCGTTTTCGGGGTTTGTTGCGCCGACGTCGCCTATATGGGGAAGTCCCACTCCTCTCTCTCTCTTAGGCTGGCTGGTTGAGTTTTCCCCTTTCCCTTCTCACTCTCAGTGCACCTGTGGCCGCTGCTGTTCGCTGGAGGTTCGGCGTCCTCGCTGCCGGTGCGTGCTGTGGTGCTGCTCCCTCCCTTGTCTCTGGCACCTGTAGGCCACGGGATGGTCGCCGTGTTGCCGCGCTGCTTCTTTGTGCTCCTCGGGCCCTTCTCCTCGGCTTGGCTGTGGTGGGGGTGACGGCATCGTATCTCCGATCCATTTCGCCGATGCTGCTACATAGCACGGTAATCTGAATTCTGGGACAGTGCCTTGTGCACGCTTTGCCACTGCTCACTGCTTTGCCGACTCGGATTCGACGTATCGTAAGTGTTTGTGCTCCTCCTTTGTGTGCAGCAGGCCGATTGGGTATTTGGGGACCTATTCTTTGAATAAAGGCCGATCCTAATCAGGGTATTTGCACTATAGTTTTGTGGGCTTAATATACTGCTCGATGATGATTGCGTGAACTGAGATTATGTTAATCTGTTTAGGCTGGTGTGTAGTTTGTTCAGCACTGCTTGTAGCTCCTTTATGTGAGAATTCATTGTTAATATATGTTGCTGCCACTGATTTAGTTTGTTGCTCAACTAGCTGTTAGATTCACATCTAATTGAAGAATTGATATTGCTTTATGTATTGTCCTTTGCTAGTTGATTACTGATCAGTATTGTGTTGTGTTCAGTGGAGTTTTGCTACTGATTGGGGCTGTTTTTGGTGTAGTCGAACTGATATGGTTCCTATTTCTAAATTGGTGGCTGATTTGCATACTGTGTTATACATTGAATTGTTGTCCTGATCTTTTTACCTAGAGCAGTGTTGTTTATCTATTACTTAGGCCTAAATTTCAGTTTAATAATATGTGATATTAAGCCATCTTTGATTGTTGGAAGGCTAACTTGGGCCATGTTCTTTTCAGCGTATCGTACCGTTACGTATTACTATAGCAATTTTTGTTATTTTTATATAGCCTATATGTTGTGATAATTTGTAACGATTTTTTCGTGACTTTTAGTAGTCATTCCAAAGATCTTAAACCTATTTTTTAATTATTTTTTTATAATGTTTAGACCTCATTTTAAGGGCTTTCAAATTTGCTACAATAATACGCCAACGCAACGATACGCTGAAAAGAACAATGCCTTGATTAGCAGCCCGTTAAAGCAATCTGAGAGCAATCCCTTTTTAATTAAATCTGAGCTTTATACTAATTTTGTTGAATTCAGTTGAGACCGTGTTTATTGGATGCATGTTAATCATGAATTTATATGCCCATTTGCATAATCTTGGAGAATTCATGATTTTGACAATTATTCATGGTATTATTATTTCTTTTGTTATATTCGATGTGAAATGCTTGTTCAATCTACTTAAACCGCAATACTTGCAACGGGATCTTCATCATTAGTGGAGCGTTGGTTGAAGCGTTTACATCATCCCCTCCCTTGTGGCGGCGGCGCTTGTTCTTCCTTTTGGCGACCCGCTTTGTGGTTTGGAGTGGTGTTTCCAACAAACCTTCTAAGACAGCACGGTCGGCAAGGTTGGGGTGCTAGGCCTTCAATCAGGTTGTGTGGTTATGTGAGTGTTATAACTTGTGGCTGTGGTTGTGTGATGATGTTATATTAAGACCCACTAGATCACGTTCTTCTGCCTCTTTCTTTGTATCCCCTCCTCTTTCCCCATATCTAGGGCTGGAAAAATAGCTCGTGGCTCGGCTCGGGTTCGGCTCGAAGGTGTTTCCGAGCTCGAGCCGAGCCCACTTTTGGGGCTCGGGCTCAGCTTGTTTCTGACAGAGCTCAGTCTGGCTCGGCTCGTTGTCATATTTTGAACGTGAAACGCTTTTGGCTCGTGGCTCGGCTCGGAGGTGTTACCGGGCTCGAGCCGAGCCCACTTTTGGGGCTCGCCAAAATAGCGAGCCGGCTCGGGCTCGGCTCGTTTTTGACCGAGCCAGGCTCGGCTCGTTTCCACCCCTACCCATATCCTCATTTTATCCTCTATTTCCTTCTTTATACTGTACTTCTCTCCTTGATTAGAAGGATAGAACTCCTGCAGTTGGCATTAAAAATTATTTAATTACATCAAAGATTAGATTACTTCATTTTCACTTGTAGATTATGAAATTTGTACATAGTACTTTCTTAAGGTGACCTCTGAACCTCCCTATGAATCATCAAGTTTTTTTGAAGAAAATTAGTCCGAGGGCATCTGGCCATCAAGTAATTAGCATATCTGGGTTGGGACTTAGGTGAATACACATTCATCTGTGCACGTAGACTTACATCACATTTACAGTTTCTTCGACATAAGCACTGCTCAGTGTCCATAAAACGAGTTTACACAGAAACTCCCTACTGCTCGGCTACCATCAACTCTATCTTGATTTACTGTTCATTTACAAATCAATTCAGAGCACATCGCTAAAGTTCTTTTCCTCGACAAGTTTCCAGCCGTGAAGATCGAAGTGCCTCTTCCTGCTCTAAGACGTTTTGTCTCGGCTTTAGGATTCATCACAACTGTTCGAATCCACCGAGGACGACGACGGCGGTGAGTCAGGAACCTGGTACTGCACCCGAACCTGCCCCGGCGTCCGGTTCCTCAAGCTTTGAGCATGGAGCGGCGGGGCATGGTGAGATGGGTGAGAAGAATGCTTCTTTCGGTTGCTCATATCGACGATTGATGTTATGATCTCCATGATTGTTGGGAGAAGGCTTGATAAAACACTGAGAAGAGCGGATAGCTGCACATGGCAGGAAGTGTTTTTGGGATCAGTAAAAAATTGTGAGCGCGTGTTGAGATTGGGTGGCACTGAAAATGCACTGGACAGAAATATAAGAACAGAATCCCCGTATGATGAAATTAAACAGATGAGTGGTGCTTGAGACTTCTCTAGCTGCTGCAACTTTGCTTAAGAGCAATTGAAGGGACTCTGTTGTCTAATTTCTGCAAAAAGAGATCTACGGATCAATTCTTACCGTGCCATGCTGAAAATAGGCAGTGATGTTGTATTGCAACCAAACAGCATAGGATAGTACAAAGGCAACGAAAAGGCCCAAAATGTATAAAGGGTTCCTGCTCATGAACAAAGAAAATGAAGTTACATATGTCAATCGTGAAGGTTGAGATTTCAAAATCTTGCATTGAGTACAGATGCAGTGGTGGCTCTCTCAAAAGGAAATGCAATGATAAATCAGAAGATAAAATAACAATGTAATTACTCAAGTATAGAAAGTCACTTGAATATTCCTTCGAAAAGAAAGTCACTTCAATGAGATAATTACCTGAGAAGAAACATAAATTCGTTGAAACCTAGTATCGCGAGTAGAAGAATAGTCCATGCAGGAGGCAACCAACTATTACTTCGTCTGTGTGCTTCCTGATGAAAGGGAATGTGAATTGGAATTTTTATCACAGCACAGCGCATGGATATTAGCACAGGAATATCATAAACATAATTCCACATAATGGAAGGCGATGATCTATAAAAATAAGGATAATAAAGATCAAAGGAATCAAGCCTTCCTAGATTAGTATACAGAAGCTCCGATATGAAATCGAGAGATTCATTTGACCGATTTATAAATTATCCTAGTATAACTCAGAAAATAGATCACAGTTATGCAAACAAGCTCTGATTGTCTGCTTTTTAATTGTATGAGCACTTCAATAGCAGATGATCTAGAAAAATGTACCTGCATAGAAATTACTTGCGCAACAGCATACTCTGTCTCTGCATTGAATTGCCTCCAAATGGATTTACACTGCACTGGTGTGATCAATGTATCCTTTGGTGATACCTGCAGAAACATAATGATGTTACCACCTATTTCTCACGTATGATCCTTGTAGACCATAAAGTTTTTTTAGTAAAGTACAGGAGAGCTGCCGTCTATTAATCAAAAGCGAGGAGATCATAGGGTGGGACGATGGGACCCCCCCCCCCCACGGTTAAAAGGCTAGATAATTAATTAATTACAAAATTGACCCCTGCAGCTGTAAACCATAAAGTTAAAGAGTGCAAGCAGGCCCCCTCCTGTTTGACATTGTCACGCATAAAAATCGCTGAATTCGGGATGGCCTTCAAAATCTTAATTGGATCCAGTCGCTGGCGCAATTGATCACGGAGGAGCAGTTTCTTCAATATATCACGTTTTGGGGGAAAATCAACCAGGCCACACCCCTCTCAGATAGCCCTAACGAGTTGCTTTGAAAACTCACGCCAAACGGATCCTTCACAACCAAATCGGCGTATCAGATCCAGTTTGCTGGCGCGAGAAGGTCGGTAAGGGCGGATCTTATTTGGAAGGCCCATGCGGAACCAAAATGCAAATTCTTCGCGTGGACTCTTACCCAAGGTGGGCTCAACACGGCAGATGTCCTAGCCAGAAAGGGGTGGCCAAACCAACAATTATGTTGTTTGTGCAACTTGATGCCGGAAACCCAGCATCATCTCTTCAAAACTGTGCCTATGCTATTGAAGTTTGGAACGCCACCTTCGGGCCACCCTTGGTCTCGACGGCCCCCCTTTGGGATTGGTGGGAATGCATGACGCCCGGGCTCACTCCTGCATCTCGTAAGGAGCTAAATGGCAAGATGATCTACACCCTCTGAAACATTTGGAAGAAGTGCAACTGCCGAATCTTCAACCAAACCTCCCAACCGCCAACGCTCACGGCAAGAGGCGCGGCCACCGACTACCAGCTGTGGCTTTCAACACCGGCTGATCCTGACTAGTTTAGGGCTAGTACTGTGGTTTTCCTTCTTTTTCTTGTAAATATGACTCTGTCTTTTCCTCTATCTATTAATGGAGCGGCGGAACTCCCACCTTTTTGCTCAAAAAAAAAAAAGAGTGCAAGCAGCAGTACCTCTTCCCATGTACTTGAAGCAAGTGGATCGGAAGTGAATTCAATACTCCTTTTCTGGGAAAGCAGTCCTCCATCTAAAAGAACAGTCTTGAGAGACCGCTCTATTTTATCTGGCTTACCATCCCACCTTATAGCTGCCATTATAGACAGAAGTCTTAAAGCCTGCAGTGTGAAAATGATAACCAGATTATGTGTCTTGTGCATGACAATTGACAATCATCAATCAAGACTTCGCCCTAGAAATGATGTAATACTGATCAAATTGAAACATGTATTAATACTTCTAAGCGTGCTTCTCTAGTAATTGCACGGATATCTTCTTTTCCTGTCCATGTCCTTGGCATCGAATCCTTGTCACGGCTCAACACAGTGGAAAACCTACAAATAACCAATAAAACAGGTAGCAAAGAGATGAATGCTACAAACATGGTAGTTGTTAATGAAAACTAAGCTACATTTTTACCAATATTCCTTTGAGTGAACAAAGGAAACAAGTTCTACCTTTCTTTCATACGCATCAGAACATTTCCAGCTTCTTCCCTTGCTTTCTGTTCTACTATGCTTCTGGCATGATCCCTTAATCCTAAGACCAACTTATCGGAAGTTGTCTGGTCTAATTCCAACTCAGAAAGCGAATCTGAGAATGCCGAAACAGCCTTTTCAGTCTCACGTCTGTATAGTCTTCTAATAGATGCCCAAGAATCTCTCTCGCCAGTTTCCAGGATTGATTGTACAGGTCCAACAAGTGCATTGAAGAGCTTCTCCTGCAATTTGCAATGGCAAAAGATTTAATCTTGTGATCTAACGTTTTGAAAATGACCACAAAAGCATGAAAAACAAAGTTTTGTTGCAGTCCCGAGAAGTTAACTGTTCAGCAAGTTAGAAAATAACCTCAAAAGCAGCTTTCAGTTCAGACAATTTTATGCTCCTAACAAACACTGCATGAGACTCCACATTCTGCTGCAGTTTGTTCCTAATATTTGAAGCATCCCACTTCGCATGTTTAACCACAGTGTCTGCACAAAAACAAAAGGGGAACTGACATTTGTGTGCTGTAACTTGGACAAACATACCAAGGTACCTACTAACAAATATTGGAATAATAACCCTTTCAAAGGGGTCTATTTACATAAACTACAGGTTCACTTTCCAATATCAGCTGGACCGTCATATAAGCATCAACCATATCAGATACAATATTATAAAGATGACAGAAACAATCATGAGTACTGGTGCTTAGTGCTCACAACTAGATACGAAGAACCAAAAGGTCATAGAAGTCCCAAGTGTGAAAAATTCCCCCATTTCAATACATTATATTCAATTGTAAAACCAGTAACATGTAAAACTGCTTTTCACATAATTGCATAGGAAATTTAAAGGATTACATTGGCAAGCTGTGAAATCATCACTTACAAACAGCACTAACTGAAGGAAAAACACAACAAAATACTGATCGATTTTGCATATATTGTTTAATACCAAGCGGCAGTTATTTGCTTACCTTCCAATCCAGCATCAAACACTGCTATTGAAGACTGGGCACAGTCACGAACTGTTGCAGCAAATCTTTCACCATTCCTTAATGATTTATCCAGATCATCTTTGAATTTATTTAGGGCCACGAGATGCAGGTGTTCTACCAGTGTCTCGAATGCAGGATATGTGTTCTGCAAAAACCCATAATTTACATTAGACCATGAGACCAAGCTGCCAACTACAAGGACAAATGAAGAAATCCGTCAACAATTTCTTCAACAGAAGTTATATGTTTTAAAACTATATTAAAAAAGGCTAATTTTCAAATTATAATATCCTGCATGAAACCTTTCAGCCTTACTTAGTAGGGTAACTAGGGTTCGATAAAATTGTATCGCACAAAGTGCAAGTTATTTCCAAAAGAATGCTTGCTCTCGGAATAAATACATACAAACTAGTGAGCATTGATTTAAAATTTGATAAAGATCATGTGATCATGTGGAATCCTAGCGCCTCTAGCATGTTCTCAGAGCCTATCTTCTACAATTTTGCGGAAGTACCCCTTCTGCGTTTGCACCGCTCATTTGGAAGGCCCCCATCGAAAACAAGTGAATGTTCTTTGCTTATACTCTCTCCCTAGGAAAAATCCACACGGCCGACATCCTGGCACTCAACGGCTGTCCTCATCAACCTCTTTGCGTCCTTTGCAATGGCGCCCTAGAGACTGTCACACACTTATGTGGCCAATGTCCATATGCTCAAGCCGTCTGGACCACATTCCTCCAAACCCCTGGGTTTAGCTTCATCACACCTCCCAATTCGGGTGAAAACCCTGGTGGTCGCACGATGGCGGTGGGTCTTACCCGTCGTTACCTTGTTGGAGGCGTCGTGTTAGTCACTGCTGCACTTCTTGGTTGTCTACTAGGTCTGCTAATTCGGAGTCGTTCGTCGTTGTGTATGTTGGTAGTGCGCCCGGCGTGGCCGGTGTTGTTTTCTTCCTCTTTCCCTTCTAGTTGTGTGTTGCCGCAAGGTCCCTTGGCCTTGCGCGTGTGGGTGCAGCCGTTTAGCCGGGGTGTGCAGCAGTCTTACTGCGTTGTAACTCTTGTAACTTTGGTGCGTCGCACCGTTCTTCTATCAATGAATGGACGGCAGCTCTCCTGCTTTTCCCTTCAAAAAAAAAAAAGCCGTCTAAACCACATTCCTCCAAACCCCTGGGTTTATTTCATCACACCTCTAGGCCAGCTTGATCTGAGAACTTGGTGGCTCCACTCGACAGCTCTCTCACCAAAAGGAATCCAGGCGCGAGCTAAACGGGTTGATCATCTACACCATGTGGAATATTTGGAACGAGCGCAACATACGCATTTTCCAGCAGGCTTCGATGCCTGTGCACCTTTTAGTAGCTAAGATTAGAGAGAACATCCTTTTGTGGGGCCGGTCAGTCGGTTTGCCTTGCGAGTAGTTGCTTGAGTCTACCCCTTTCCCTTTGTGCAGTTGTAATTATTGTATTTTGTTCTTTAAAATTTTTTTTTTTGATGAAGGATGATCCCATCACTAGTCCTTAAGAAAACATAAGCCCCTGCGGTCTGTGCTATGGGTTCTAACCCATAGGCGCAACCGACAATGTAACAGTAATTATGCTACTGTAGCTCTGGCTTTGGTTAGTTTAAGAGGTTGGAAACTTGGAATAAGATGGTGCTTTTATTTTAGATTAAGAACTCTATATAAGGAGGGTATTGTATCCATTAGGAATCATGAAGCAATAAGAATCAATTTATCTCCCAGCCCATGGCTTTCTCTCCCAAGTCTGTAAACTAACCTTCCTTCCAAATCAGGTGACATCAAATCAGCCGACACCACTCGGCTATCATCCGGTGATGTTTACCCTGTAATGAATGCCGCTTCACGACAACCTAGCTTAGCTATGGTCCTCCTCTCCAAGCAAAGATTTTGTTCGATTTTCTTTTTTATTAAAAACATCATCAGCCGGTTAAACTAGCTTTTCTGTGTCAGACATGGAACCGATAATTTGGAGATGCGTTACTCACATTCAGGATTTCAGATTCTAACTGTTTGCGCTTAGCAGTTCTCACACCTTCATCAAAGTACATGGCTTCCATGTCGTACCTGCAAAAAAAAAAAAGAAGTTTAAGGCTATCATAATTCAAAATCACTTGTTTTATGTGCTTACATGTAAATATGTAATTACCCAACTAGCACAAATATACAGTCTACACCCTAAATATGGAAAATTATCCAAACAATGTGCTCAAAATGTTTTCCAGCTTCCATGTTCATATTTATAGATCAAAATGTTTAAAGAGTATAGGGCAGTTTGTCCTACTTGCAGTGGTGCACTAACATCCAGTAGAAATAGGATAAGAGTAGAAAAGAACGCCAAAGCATGGAGGACCAAGGTCTGTGATAATACCATAAAAAAATCTCATAGTTATAGAAAAAAACAAAGACTAAACATACTGCATTCAACATATTTGAAAGAAGAATGCTTCAACATTACTTCTTAAACAAATGAACATCGCCACTAGAAAGTTAGTAGGTTCAGGGGTATTAATAGAGAATAGAAGCATTATGGATTATCCCAACCATTGTGGTGATAATAGCTTTCTACAAAGAAAGTTGTTTGGGCAATAGTCAGATCACTCACTGTACTAGATAAAAATCTATAATAGCACTGAGCTTAGTTCCAAATCCTGGTACAGAACCAGATTTTACAGCTGCCTCCAGCTCCAACCAATCCTGCAGATCAGAGTTATTATTTTTCATGACTCCCAACTCCCAAGTAAACAAAGAACATAAAACTATTTGCATAAGAAAAATGTCACCTTATCAGACAAAAAATGTCTGAGCTTTTCATTTGCTATCTCTTCGCATCGAACAGTAGCAACCATGACCTAGGAAATGTATGAAGGAGGAAATAACGAAATTATAATGAACTAAATTGATGGCATGATTATGTGTTTTAACGTAATATTTTTTATTTTTTAATATCACAGGCAATAAAGGGTAACCTTGTGAGCTGGAAGGTTGAGGTCCTTATTTTCCCGTATTACTTTCCAGATCTGCAGTGCACTAAGACAGAAACCTGAAGCAGGGATCACACCTCTCCTATCAGCTGCTAGACCACCTGGAGAGATTGAATGAAGAAACCTCTGTCTGAGTTGTCCAACCTGCAAGGAAATAAGATGATGAAAAAGTACATTTGAAGATCTCAAAAAGAGTGGCCAGCCTGCAGTTTTCATTATAAGGACAGAACTAGTAGGTATAATGTGATTGCAACCAGCAGCAGAAAACTCTGCATTAGAGAAAACTGAGCATTTGAGATTCTAATATACCTGCTCCTTAAATAGTTCTTCTTTCTCCTCATAGCTTGGCAAAGCAGCTACCTCCACCTTTATATTGCAGAAAATATACGTCAGTAGATATATGCAAGTCCACTTTCAGAAAACTCGTGCACTGACATTGAAGAATTCACTCAGCCCTGCTTCCTTGTATACTTCAGGTTTGTGAACGGAATCCCATATCTGGTACGAACAGAAGAAAGATTGCAGTATGACAAAGGGGAAAAGAAAGGTGTGCAGAAAAAGAGACACGAGCACCTTGTGGATGTCCTCCTTCAGAGCTTGGGCTAGATATTCTAGTGGAGTCTGCAAAAATGAGAAAATAAAGCAACAAAAAACATACCAACTACGCATATCAGGTACAGAAATGGAAGAACGAAATCATGTATCTCAGTCTCTGGAGCTATACAAACCTTTGTTTTATCGCGGATAACAAGTAGCAGTGTAGTTTTGCGAGGACTGAATAAACGCATCAAAACCTCAAATAGAAAAGAAAAATCATAAGTATAAAACTACAATGCAAAAAAAGAAGAACTCCAAGTCTTATCGCAGCAAAGATTACCCCAAATATTGTTTTCAAAAGAGGCCTGTTAGCGGCATGTTCTCGGCCTATATCATGGCACCACCTACAGAAGGAATATTCGTTCATCCACATAACAACATTGACAATAAGTAAAGCATATCTGCTCAGTAGTTATAATTAATTCACCGATAAAAAAATTACTCACAAAATAGTGACTCACAGATTTATCATAACAATATCTGAAACTGCAAGAGCAAACAGGGCACTCTGCTTCTCAAAGGCCGTATCATCCTGCGCCAAATAACACATAGTAAATAAAAAAAATCATCACTGAAATGCAGCTCGATAGAAAATTAGCACTACTGATTAGTAAATTTGAAAGCCAAAACTAAAGAGCATCACTTAACAAAACAAATGTTAAACATACGTTTAAAAGTGGTAGAAGGTGTAATGTTTTAAGCTGATGCTAGAAATCTGAGCTCAAACTGCCAAAGATGAAGTCTGCATTCATTAGTGGACTACTCCTACATTGCTAAATGGATGCTGAAATAAATGGCTGACTCGTTGTACCACAGTGGTAGAAAAACATTTACATCTCAATGCAACCACGAGGACTAACGACCCCCATGACAATTTCAGTGCAAACCAGAGCGCTAAAGACCCTTCTAGAAAAGTTAACAAGATCACTAATTCCGCATGTGAATGAGGTCAGGTACTGCCAAACAAAGCCAAATTCTTCTTGGCAGGGTAAATACTACAATTGGCGTACATTGGAAATAACCTTCCTGTCCTACTGTGCACATGCATCAACAGACCACAAGGGAGTAGGAAAGAATTGCTCCTAAAATGACGAGGAATATACAGCCCATTGATCAAACTATCTTGCAGAAAATAAACTGAAATGATCACATGGAAGAACAGCTGTATTTAGAGAATAATTTGAGCAGACAACACATCCAGAGCTGAGACTGGCAGAGCTCGTCACCTCCCCTCTCTCCCTCCCGTCCGTCCCCTCCAAATCCATCACCACGGTGAAGGGCTCGATGCCGACGGCCTTGGCGATCCAGATGCCCTTGGTGGTCTGGCTCCTGGCGCAAGCAGCAACCAAACCATCCACATGGCAAACCGCAGCCAAATGCAATCGAATCGCACGGAGATTGCGTCGATGATCTTACCTCCCTCTCAAGGCATCCATCTCCCTGAAGTCCGTCCCGAAGAGATGGTTGAGCAGGGTGCTTTTCCCTGGCCAGGGAGCAAAGCAGCCAATCAATCAGACTTGAGAACATGACCATGACAGTGGCAAGGGTGGCTACGAGCCTACGACTACGAGGAGGAGAGAAGCAGTGGAAGGAAGGGGGACGCGCCCCCGCCCTCACCGCTGCCCTGGGGCCCGAGGATGGAGACGACGGCGTAGGAGAGGCCGCGGGAGGGGAGCCCCGCGGCGGCCGCGAACCGCCCCAGCGCGGCGGCGTCCATCTCGCCGCCGGCGCCCACCACCTGCGCGGCGTGGCACCCCCCGCCGCCGGCATCGCCGGAGCCCGCCGCGGCCATCGCCCGGGGTCGTCGTCGTCGGAGGAGGAGGATCGGAACAGCTGCGCGCGCGAGGGGAGGGAGGCGGCGGTTTTTATAGGGGCGAAGTGGAAGCGAAGCTAGCAGTAGCAAAGGGGAAAGGATGGCGTGTCACCGAACGCGAAGGCGTTCGTGGGCCTTCCAGGGGGTTCTGTCCCAGGGATTCTCCGCGGGCCCACGTGTCAGTGCCAGTGCCAGTGCCAGTGCCGCTACGGCAGAGGATATCAGCTCTCTGTTTCCCCGCCCCCTCGGACCTTGTTTTCGGCCTAAACTAATAGTAAAATTTAGTGTAGATGTAATTATTTAAAAAGGATATTAGGAGTTTAAAAGGTTCTTTTACAAACTATAAATGCAATCCTTTAAAATTCGAAAGGATCTCTAGTAATTCTTGTGGTGGTATGTTCTCTTCGAATTTTTTTTTAAAAAAATCTCAATTGTGGTGGTATGTTCTCTTCGAATTTTTTTTAAAAAAAATCTCAACCGACAACCTACCTGGCACATGCACGGATCTTTCTTTCCTCGACGTCTCCACCCTCTCCATGCATAGAACCATCCAATTAGTATCCACACCTCCACATATCTAACACATTGTACAATTTAACATCTTTATTATCACACTTGATATTTCGTTTCAATGCACGGACACTTTGCGGGTAGCTACAAATTACTATATATTTTGGCTCGCACAGAAAAAAATAAATTTTCATCGTTAGATCTTCATTTTAATTCAAGTTGTAAAGGATGGCATAACATATTCACCTCTTTGTTTTGAAATCAACAAGTACTGCACTATATAAATTTAAATTCTTTTTTCTAAAGATAAACTCTTAAATTTAATTAAGCATATTATGTGTTGAAAGCGCATGCGCACATGAGTGGGGTGGGGTGGGGGTGCGTGTAGACTGTAGAGTGAGCAGTGCGCCCGTGATATGCTCTTCTCAAAGAAATTCTTAACTCTACCACACTCACCCAACTGCTCTTGGGCCCCACACTCTACCCACATGCCAACCTCGCGCGTGCTTACGGGCCAAGCCGTACTGCTCAAGCCCAAGACTACTAAATCCCCTTTTCATTTTCATTTTTCCAGAAATGATGTTTTGATTGACTAAAATAGCAAGATGTATTTACAAATTCTACAAAATCTAGAATTTGATGTAGTATTTTATAAAGATATTAAACTTCATTTTACGATATTATTATAGCTTAAATAAATCATTTCTTCCTCTTGTATATAGGAAAAATGAGTAAATTTAAAATGAATTAAAAAAATATAATATAATATCTCAAATTATCTATTAAAAAACTTTTTTTTAGTTTTTCAATCTATACCTTCAATGGATTGATCAGATTCGGTGGTAGAAGCCGCTAGAGTCGAGGAAAGAGGATGGAGCAGGACCATCTCGCTCGAGAGGGAGAGGACATGTGACTAAGAAAGGTGTAATATTGGTGGTGGAGCAACAAAGGAGGTCAAAACAAAGGAATGTGAAAAGAACCACTTGCGAGCGGTGCGCTCCAATGAGAACACATGGGCAACTCTGTGGTAAGGACACGAGTGGTGTGGTTTACACATAGCGGCCAGTAGGTGGGATCCGCAGGAGATTAGGATTGAGATAGTTAACTTTATAGGTATAAGGTGCGGAGGTCGGAAAAAATTGACTAAAAATTCTTAAAATATAAAGTAACAATGTGATATATGGCTCAAAAAATAATACTTTATGTTTCCATCGATCAGTCACATATAACTAACATTTTAGTCATCAATACGATCTTAAAATGCAATTTTGATCAACAACTACTGTTATAATTTATTTATAGCACCGATGTACTTATTTTACACATCATTTTCATGTAACAATTATAAACAAGTAACAAGATAATCACGCGTGACTAATGGAATTTGTATCCGAAGCAAATATATATGCGAGCAGCGAGCCTAACAAATCAAAAGGAATTCTGTACGGAGTATCATATAAAAATTAGAGAAGCAGTATACCAGGCTACGATCCGGACGCCCACGTACACCAAACGGTCCAAATTAACCCACGAGTAAAACCTCTCTGATTAAGCTAATTATAAGCCATCAACGTCGCTACTCGTCAAACCATGGATGCTAATTAACCACGCGCGCGCGGCGCTGTCATGTCACCACAGCCGAGATCGAGCCGACACGCGAAGCCGAGATCGATCGAGCGGCGCGCGGGCGCGGTCGCCGTCGATCGATTGGCCTCACCGGACGAGGAGATACGAAGGAGAGGGGGACGCGCTGACGGCGACCTCGCCGCCGCCACCGACGATGGCGGAGGAAGGCGCTCACGATCGATGTCACCACATCTGAGATCGAGCGGCGCGCGCGCGCGGTCGCCGTCGATCGATCGGCCTCACCGGACGAGGAGATACGACGGAGAGGGACGCGCTGACGGCGACCGGCCTCGCCTCCGACGACGACGGAGGAATTGGCGCTCCCTATCGATCGCTACGGGAGAAGCAAAGACGACGCCGTTCGTGCCGTGCATGCACGGCGGGGCGCGCGGTGCCGGCCGGCCGGGGCACACCGGCGGCCCGTGCACGGGCGGCAAACGTACGCGATGTCCTTTTTACTGTAGCATGATCAATGAGACACGGCTTAGGCCGTGTTTGTTTGAGCTGCAGCTTCTCTAAAAACTGCTTTTAGGAGAAGCCAGAAAAAACTAGCTTATGTGAAAAGCTCAGATCACAGTATAAATTGGGCTTTTGGCTTCTTTAAAGGGGGTTTCAAAAGCTGGCTGTTTGTTTGAGCTTCTGGCTTCTGAGTTTAAAAACTGGCTAGAAGCTGAAACAAACAGGGCCTTAGTTTGGTTTCGCACCGTAACAAATACAATAGAAGAAAAAATGTTAATAAATAGTAAAAAATGTAAATAGTAGCCAGGTCAACCTAATCTGGGTTTGAACTGGTAATGCTTTTGCTCTCAGAAACCACCGCCTCACCGGTTAGCGGTATTAGTAGTTACCATTAAAACCGTGCTAAGAGCATCCCCAGCAGGGGAGTTATCAGCTCCCTGCATCAGGACGCGTGCCCAGAAAATTTAAATCCAGCAATCTGCGGCGAGCATGCGCGGGCGAGCAAGCACGGACGGGCACGCTGATGCAGGGTCTTGACGCGGGGTCTGCTGGGGATGCTCTAAAGTTGATAAAAGACCGAGCCGAATTTGAGTTTGGGTTCTATCAAATTTTTTACTGTGACATGGGGTATGCTACCGCCCACACGACTGGCAAACTTACGCAACGTCCTTTGCTCGGACGTCGCTTTCGATTGGTTAAACCGCACGGTATAATTTTGCTTCGAAGCCTAAATTTTGCATCGGGTATAATTCGATTGGTTAAACCGCACGGTTCACCGGACCGCCTCCGCCCGCCGTCGCCGTCGCCGCGTCCGTCAGGACCTCGCCGGGCGGAGCTTGTGCTCGGCCGGCGGCGGAGGGGACGAAGCCCGCGGGGCGGCGGCGAAGGTGCCGCGAAGGCTCGCCTCCCGGCCGATTCTTCGCGTCTGGACGGTTCTGCCCCCTTGCGTGATTGCGAATCTTTGCGTGGATATTTTTTAGGCCAGCAGGATGGATTTTTTGGAATCCCCTGATCGCTATCTTCTTCTTTTGGTAGTACTCATATACGTTATTAATGCGAGGGTTTATATCCGGTAGATTTTGTCTGCTAGGGACCTCTTTGATTTGGGAAAATCCTAGGAATGTATCCAAGGAAATTATAAAAAAATATATTGCATACTTCAAAAGATATTAAAAAATTAATAATGTCTGTTCTTAGGGCAGGTGTTTAGAGAGATGATTAGAAAGAAAACTGTTTTTTTCACAACGAGTAACACTTAGTACTTATTAGATGCTTATGTTTAGTACGAGGAGAAGAGTACACTTACGTAAACATCAATGGTTATGCTTAGCATAAGTCGTAAAATATAAACACCTGCGTAAGCATCTTTGAGTTGTAAGTTGTAGGGTAACTTTTATTTTTGAAAAGGTATTGTTGTGCATCAAGGATTGTGTATCAAAGGTAATAGGTGAGGGTATCCGATCTAATATGAGGATTATCCGGTAGAGCATCATGTATCATCGAGTCTAGAGATATCTGATCGAATATCACCTTAAGTTTAGAGAGTATCGTCGAGTATTGTCGTCTAATATTAGGTCGCGAGGAACGCATAATAAATTTAAAATAAAAATAATTTATTAAACTATTAAAATGTATAGAATGGTAGTGTTTGAATTTAGATTAATTGTGAATTTTGTTTTGCGTGAAATAGAGCTGGAGTAAAACGGATATGAAACTACGAAGCGCTAAAAGACAACCAAGGCTAAAATGTCTATCCACCCAAACTAAAATGTTGCAGTTTTTTAAACCGAATGTTGCACCATACGGTGCCATCTTTGGTTAGAGAAAAAATAATAATAAAATGTCCGATTTGCAGCGAAGTCCAGAAGTTGTTTTTTTTTTTTGCCTGGCTTGGTTTCTGGGGAGGAAGGGCACAGCGGTAACTTCGTCCACGCTAAGGATCCGCTCGTAGTCTCGCGCGCGTCTTCCTCGTAACTTCGCCCACGCCGCGCCGCGCTACCCTCCATCTCCCGCGCCACGTCGTCTTCCTCCCCTCCCCTCATCTCCTCTCCTCTCCCCGCCACTTTAAAGCTCCCGTGATCCCGTCTCCAAAGCCCCGAGCTTTCCACCACCCCAACCCACCGCCTCCGAGCAGCAGCAGCAGCAGAGAAGGCTAGAGCCACCCGCGCGCATCACCGGCGCCGAGGAAGGGAGGAGGAGGAGGAGGAGGATGCTTCCCGGCGTGGAGCTCGCGCGGCGGCGGCGCGTGCACTACCACGGGGACGCGGTGGCGGGCGCCGGGGAGCACCACCACCAGAAGCAGCCGGCGGCGGCGCAGGCGGCCACCGGCGTGGTGGGGCCCGCGCTGGCCGCCCGCATCCGGCTCGAGGAGAAGCTCCGCGGCTCGGCGCCGCCCTCGTCGTCGCCGTCGAGGTCGGTTCCTCCTCCTTTTCTGCCAGGCTCCCCTGATTCTTTTCTCTGCTGGGAAGAGAGGGAAGAAGAATTGCTATATAGCGACGTGAAAGGATAGGGGAGTGATTGCCTTCGATTGCACGCGTGAAAAAATGCCTTTTTTTAGATCTTTGTTTCATTTCATTTGCGCGCTGATCGTTCATGGATAGTCAGAGTTGAGAAAGGAAAAGAAAAGAATTTAAAGGAAGTTCTTGGGTCAGATTGCTGAGCACTAGGATCTGACGATTTCCTGAACCCATCAGGCTTTCGTAATCTCTCTTTGCAAAAACGCGTTGTTTAATTCGTCATTATTCGTGCTTATAGCTACCATTGAATAGGATCGATATAGGATCGACGCTTGTCAGTTCATTTTTTAGGAGAAAAAAATCCATCACAATGAAGCATTCTCTTTGTTAGTTTCCATCCAATTCTGAAACACACACTGTTCAGTAATTATTTCCTGAAACGCAACACAAGTTAGTAAATCGCCTAGTAATTGAATTACACCGTCAAAGTGCCGCGCCCCGCACCCAAATATGTCACCATTGATGAACTCAAGAACAGTGATTTTTAGCTTACCTGAAGCTATGAGCCAGTTGGTTGACTGCATCTGAGGCTCCAACTATCTGAAACTTCCTACGCAGCTACACTAGATTGCAAAACCAAACAATGACATGGGGAAAAAGAACAAAACAAATACCAATTTGAAGCACCCCAATCTTTTTTTGAACAAAATAGCGCCCTAATCTTTGTCATTGCCATCTTCGCAATCGCACGTGATTCATGTGATCCCCAGAAAGTAGGCCAGCAGTATGCACAATGAGGAAGGCGTGCCCCCTCTTCCCGGCTTTCCGCATTTTGCTCCTCACACCAATTGGATTGGATGAACTACTAATCTTGCTCGAATTTTCTTTAAACTTTTCTTTAAACATTTCATTCTGGTTTATTTATCTAGACTGGTCTATACCTGGATGGATCATTGTAGTCTTCGTTCTCCAGTTCATCATGGGATCTTGCACTTGTAGGAGTTTGTTGTAGCATGATGAGAAAAAACCGTCCAAAGTTCTCGAATGTATTTGAGACCAATCAGATAATTAGAAGCTTGTGGCGTTACTCTTAAAAATTGTAGGAGCTTCTTGCCACATGATGAGGAAACACAAATCGTCAATGGCAACCAATCAGAGCATTCAAACGTTAATTACACAAATTATGCGTACTGCTCTTGATTCCTGAACTGCTTGCTTATGAATTTGCTGCACATTGCCTCTACGCGTCAGCGTGATTTCTTGACCAAGCTGCAGGTTCGTGCTCCTATATGATATGAGCTAACAATTATGGTTCTCATGGCCGGATCAACGCAGGTGGGGGAGGCGACTGCGAGAGGGAGGGGACGGGAGGGCGGCGTCCAGACAGCAAGAACGGCGGCCGGAGCCGGAGCTTGTGCTGGCGGCGAGCGCGGGGCTGCCGGGGGTGGCGGCGCCATGCCCGGCGGAGAGCCGCCGGGCGGCGAGGAGGGCCCCGGCGCCGAGGAAGAAGGCGGAGGTCTGCGCGGTGTGCCTGGACGAGGTGCGGGAGCGGCGGCAGCGGGTGACGAGGCTGCCCTGCTCCCACAGCTACCACTCCGACTGCGTGCTGCCATGGCTGGCCATCCAGCCGGACTGCCCCTGCTGCCGGACGCTCGTGCCGTCCGTCGACGCCCTCCTCTCCTCCGCCTAGCTCCCTCGTCTTCCTCCTCCGCTCACGCATGGACTTGCCTTGGAGCCCGGCCATGGCAGAGCTCTCTCTCTCTCTCTCATTTTTTTCTGCTTATGTAGGTTGCAAGCCTGATGATTCTGACGTATTGTATATGGTCTGATGTGCTTGGATAGATTAATACCGCCATTGCCATGCTAATAATTGAGGATTCTGCAAGAAGATGAGAAGTAGGAGACAACCACTGGAATATTGCTAGAAAAGAAGGCGCGCATTTGTGCTCTGTTTGATGGCCCAATTTGTTTTGTGTGTTTATTTCTTTTTGCATTTCCATCTGTCCAAACTGTGCTAAGAGCATCTTCAATGATACGCATCCTCCTCCAGGATTTTAAACTTGTTCTTTCCATCTAGTTTTGGCATCTGCACAGGTAATAAATCAACTCCTGCAGGAGGTGTCGTGCAATGTCTTGTTGTTTCAATGAAACCGATGCATGTATTTGTCCCTATCTATTGATGTCAAATTATGTTTTTTGTTGTTTGAACGAAACCAATGCACGTATACCCTAGCTTGAGCTTGTTCTAGATTGCATTTTTATGTTGTAATGGTCAGCTGAACGCACCTGATATACTAAATTTGTTTGGTTTTGTATCGAATATGTGTACAAATAGGTTATACGGGCTCTATGGTGTAATAGATAGGGTTGGTTTAAAGTTATAATCGGACTCTAGCCAGGCTCTCACTATATAAAGGGAGGCAGCCCTGGTGTAAATAGGACGACGACTGCAGAATAGTAGCATAGGCCTTATGAGGTCAGCGGTCGGTATGTAGCCGTGACGTGTACAGATGGTATGATGCGGTATTATGGATTGGAGAAGAGGGCATATAGTCAGAGTTTCGCGGATGTAGGCGAAAATTAAACTGTGTTACTAAACATCGTGTCTTCTAGTGTCATTCGTGATTTTGCATTGGCGCATATCCTAACAGATGGTATCAGAGCTTGGTTGGCGAGTGTAACATCCCAAATTTTCAAAACCAAATTTGGCACGTTAATAATTTCATTAAAAAGCATAATTAAAATATTAAACTACTTAAGTGTTGAAAAACGTCATGGCATCATAATTGCATGTAACCTTTTTGGAAATGGGTGTCAGTTATTTACAGGTATTTAAAATAAATATTGCCAAACTTTTGAAAGAAGAAAAGAGAAAAACAATATTTGAAATTAAAAATCTCTTCTTCTCCTCTCGGGCTGAGTCCTCCCCGGCCCAGCTGTCTCCTCCCGCCTCTATTCTCCTCGCGCGGCCCACCTCCTCGGCCCAGCTTGCGCAAGCTGCGCCCGCCGCTGACCGACGGGTCCGCGCCTTGTCTCCCCCTCTGCCCTGCTCCCACAGCTACCACTCCGACTGCGTGCTGCCATGGCTGGCCATCCAGCCGGACTGCCCCTGCTGCCGGACGCTCGTGCCGTCCGTCGACGCCCTCCTCTCCTCCGCCTAGCTCCCTCGTCTTCCTCCTCCGCTCACGCATGGACTTGGCTTGGAGGCCGGCCATGGCAGAGCTCTCTCTCTCTCTCTCTCTCTCTCTCTCTCTCTCTCTCTCTATCTCTCTCATTTTTTCTGCTTATATGTAGATTGCAAGCCTGATGATTCTGACGTTGTATATGGTCTGATGTGCTTGGATAGATTATTACCGCCATTACCATGCTAATAATTGAGGATTCTGCAAGAAGATGAGTAGTAGGAGACAACACTGGAATATTGCTACAAAAGTAAGGCGCGCATTTGTGCTCTGTTTGATGGCCCAATTTGTTTTGTGTGTTTGTTTCTTTTTGCGTTTCCACCTGTGCAAACTGTGCTAAGAGCATCTTCAATGATACGCACCCTCCTTCAGGATTTTAAACTTGTTCTTTCCATCTGGTTTTGGCATCTGCACGGGTAATAAATCAATTCCTGCAGGAGGTGTCGTGCAATGTCTTGTTTCAATGAAACCGATGCATGTATTTGTCCCTATCTATTGATGTCAAATTATGTTTTTTTTTTGTTGTTTGAACGAAACCAATGCATGTATTCCTGTCTATCTGTTGATGTCAGTTTTTTTTTTTGTATCCTAGAGCTTGTTCTTGTTCTAGATTGCATTTTTATGTTGTAATGGTCAGCTGAACACACCTGATATACTAAATTTGTTAGGTTTTATATCGAATATGTGTATAAGTAGGTTACATGGACTCTATGTTGTAATAGGTAGAGTTGGTTTAAAGTTGTAATCGAACTCTAGCCAAGCCTCCACTATATAAAGGAAGGCAGCCCTGGTTTAAACAGGACGACGATTGCAGCATAGTAGCATAGGCCTTATGAGGTCAGCGGTCGATATGTGGCCGTGACCTGTGCAGTTGGTATGCTGCGGTATTTTGGATTGGGGAAGGGGGCATAAAGTTAGAGCCGCACGGATGTGGGCGAAAACTGAACTGCGTTACTAAACATCGTGTCTTCTAGTGTCGTTCGCGATCTTGCATTGGCATATATCATAACAAATGGTATCAGAACTTGATTGGCGAGGTTGGTCATGTGAAAGATATAGGAGGAGATCCGAGGTTCATGCATACACGGGCACCGCGAAAAACGCTCTCTCAGTGCAAGTTGGAGCATGGCGGCGATTGATGATTCGATCGGTTGTCGGACACTTTGGGCAGAAGGCTCGAATCGTTCGATAGGCTACTATTGGCAGGGATCTATAAAGGCTAGGTGAACGGGCCGACAAAGTAGCCGGCGAGGTTGGCAGGCGGCGGCGACGACCTTGGCGTTCGTGATTAGACCGCCAGGTATTGAAGGATGTCGGATAGATCAGAACAACTGGAGTAGTGATGCGATCGGACGTTACACGGGAGGCGCTGCATCACAACACTGGAGGCGAAAACTGAACTGTGTTATCAAACATCGTATCTGTTGTTATCGTTTGTGATTTTCAATTGATGCAAATGCTAACAAGTGGTATCAAAGCCATAGGCCATGGGCCGGGCCGCGCCATGGGCCATGCCCCCGCGCTGGGCCACCGCGCGCCTGGTGTTGGGCCGCCACCGCCGGTGCCGCTCACGTACACGTACTGTTTACGTACGACCACCGTGGGCCACCGAGGACGTCCATCGATAGCCAAAAAATCACAGAAAGATCACCTCCACCTTCAGATCCACGTCACTGAGGGCGAAGCTATGACGTGGATGCGGATGGCCAGGGTGCGACATGTTTTGCCGTGCACGGACGTGGTGCGCGGTGATAGGCTGGGAAGACTGTTTGAGGGCTCATAGATTGGATTTGAAGGTGGAGATGATCTTTGAGTGATTTTTCGGTGATTCAATTAGAGATGCATACGTCCATTACAAAACTAATTATTAAGAATCGAAGAATAAAAACAAAATGATAAACAATTGTCACATTAAGACGAGCAATAAAATAAAAAGAAACAAACTTCTGACTCATAGTAATCAGACAGTCTCAATGTCTTAATGGTCGTAATTTCGATCGTCCTCGCGTCGAAAATGATTATAAACTTTTATGGGATTCTTTTGGGATTGATTTAGACGGCTGATGGTGAATATAATTCATACTAAACACAACGACAACGCGCACACGCGCCATCACGGTCAAGCCAGGTGCAATGCATGGCGGCTTGGGACGGTATACGATGCAAAATGCTTATACGGTAGAAGCAACTAATGTACATGTTCTTAATAAGAGAGCATTAATTGCCATATCAGTAAACAAATTCATAAAGAACTCTTCTACAATGGAAGCAGGTTTATATATGTGCTTAATTAGATGTGCGGCGTATAAACATCCATGTTATAAGAAGCAACTAATGTACATGTTCTTAATAAGAGAGCATTGCCATATCAGTAAACAAATTCATAAAGAACTCTTCTACAATGGAAGAAGGTTTATATATGTGCTTAATTAGATGTGCGGCGTATAAACATCCATGTTATAGTCTAATCAAACGTGCTATTCACCGTCGCAAAAATACATCTTAAACATACATGGAAAATATTTGATGCAAAAACTTTTCAGTACGCAAGTGCAAGCAACCATTCTTTAACTCTTGAATCTCATCTCGGTGGCATTGGTAAAACATGAAAATATGATAAACATTCACCATGATTTTATATACACAAGTGCATAAGTGAGAGAGGGGAGTTCCACCTCAATACATCTATACTGTACATATTGGATTTAAAGGATCATGATTAATTTTTACACTAATGCACCTAAATTTTTTTTGCACCAAATACTTTGCCAAACATGTAGACTTTTCTCTAAACACCTGTGGTGTAAACTGCACCAACCTACACATGGTACACTCATTTTTGTCCGCAAAAATTGTTTTCTTGCCACCTTCCAAGAGTGTCTTCTTTCTTTTGTCACTTTTCTCTTAGTGATATTTGAACAACATGTGTCTACAACAATAGGCTAAAATGACAAAATCACGAGGTCTATTTTTTTTTTTTGAGAAAACGGGAAGAGCTGTCGTTTATTTAAAATATAGAAGAAAGTTTAGGGGGGCAATGAGGTTAAAATCTAAAGTCTAATTTAAAAGTTTAGCACCAGCCGCTATATATCCACGGGTTGATCTCATAAACTAAGAGTATGTGCAATGGTTGAAACAACAGACATCTCCAGCCATTGCCATGTCAATTATAAAGATGACTTAGAGACAAATTATAAAATGGTAGAGATGGCTTATCGACAGTTGTATAATTTTTTATGCCACTTAATCACACATAAGATTTCTTAATTAACGTATAGAGTCATCTCTTACATTGCAGACGTCTCAACTTTCTATACGCATTCTCTCTCCCACACATCGTTATCCATCATACATAGTAACCTTATAGACAGTGTATACACAGCTGATGTACACCTTGTACATGCTCTTAAGAACAATCGCGGAGAAAACGGAACCAAGGAAAAACACCCCCCGCATCCCTCTCCTGGGGGCGACCCCTTCTCCAACCCCTCCCCCTAACCCCTAGCACCGCCGCCGCTGGCCGTCGCCGGCGGCAGCCCTCTCCTCCCTCCGTTTTCCCTTCCTCCTCCCTCCTCCCCTCCGTTCGCTTCAGTTGTGATGGCGTCGCTGCGCCGCCAACCTCTGCGGTCGCCGCAAGCAGATGCCGGCGTTAAGGCGGCGCTGCTCTTGCGGATCCTGCGGCGGCGACCAGAGATGGCGGTCAGCGGGGCCCAACGGTGGTGGCAACTGACATGACCCTTCCCTAGATCTGGGCTGGGCCGATGCCCCCTACCCTCCATGGTGGTGCCTCGGTGGCCTGCTGCACCTCAGTTGGCGGCGAGCCCGTCCCCCTCCCGTTCTTCTACCTCTCCCTTCCTACCCATCCCCTCGTGCCCGCCTTGTCGGTAGGCCGCTCGAGGGGGATCACGTCGGTGGTGCTGGCTAGATCCGTCGGCAGGAGGCCCGGGTCTGGCATGGTCCCTACCGCTGGCGTGGTCAGGGTTGGTGAGCTTCAGGGGCTTGCCCCGGCATCTTGGTGGCCGCCGTGGCTTTATGCCTTTGGTTTCGGCGTCATGGGCACTGGTTTTGGCGTTGCCTTGGTTGGATAGTGCATCGGTGGCCGGCCAGTGCCTTGGTGGCTGTCCTTTGGTGGCCACGTGGTTCCGACGCCTTGTCTTCTGTTCTGAGGGTGTTTGCATCGGCGATGCACCGACGGTCAGGTTGCCACTCCAGTGCAGAGTCCGGTTGGCTCCGGATAGTGATGCCTGTTGCGGCGCAACAGACACCTGTACCTTCGGCTTGGTGCAACGCTCGGTTGCCCCTCGGCTCTGACACTTTCACCGGGCCATGTCCGGGTCAGGTCGCGTTCATCGCCGTCCAGCCAGTCCTTCCTCTCTTCGCGGTGCTCGATGGTGCAGGTGGCGACGTCTTCCTCGTTCGGTCGTGGGCCTCGGTGTCCTATCCACCTGGCGAGATCCCTCTCGCCGCCATTCTACCCTCCCCTCTCCCCTTGAGGATTACAGTGGCGGTGGCGGCGTCTTCCTTGCTTGGCTTTAGGGTACAGATTGGTCTTTGCCTCGAGTTCCTCTGGCATTTGTGCCCCTCGTCTAGTGCTTCGCGTGGGCATGTCTACGACTACCCCCAGTGTGGTGCCAGGGTTAAGCGTTTCGGGCGAAAGCCCTGCCCAGCTCCTGTTGGGAAGGTGGTGGTGGCGCATCCAGTGCCCTGTCGGGCAAAAGCCCCCTGCGGTCAGTGACAACGACGGTTCTTCGTCGTATCTTGTTGGAGGCGTCGTGATCCGATCTGGCGCTGCGTGTGGTCGCTGGCTCATCCCTTTTTGTCGCCGTTAGCCGTTTGTTTGATGGTGTTCTGTGTGACCAGTTGTGGCTGTTATCTCCGCTTCTTCCTCCCCCTCCCCTATGTATCTCTTTCTCCATCTCCTGTAAATCTTTTGGCCTAGGTGGTAGCGGCAGCGCTGCTTTCTCCTCTGTAGTCGTGTCTTCTGGCCCGATGATGTTCTGACTTTGACCACAGCTGCGGCATTGCGCTGTGGTTGTACCCCGTACTTGCGTATTTTTCTTTTATTTTCTACTGCTTTAATGAAATAGGTCGTCAGTTCTTCTGTCTCTCTTTTTTATATATAAAAAAAGAATGATCGCGGAAAGGTGTTTCCTACCGTAAAAAGTTCTAAGGTTTATGTTCGAACCAAACGTGTGCGAACGATCTAGGGTAACCGTACGTTTTTCACTTTTTCTGGAAGAAAAGGCTGATTAACGCGTACAAACTTCGAGAAGCTGGCACGCCATTTCCAACACCAAGCCATAAAAAAAAAACATGCTAAAAATCATCAGTCCACTGCCGCGCCTATTTATGATCCAAGAAAGCTCAGTCCTCGCGATGATTCAACGCCGAAGAAAATGTTCAAAACTTCCAATGAATCGGCTGAAACGTAGGCAAGCATTGACATGGACCAAGAAAACATGGTGCTTTAATTTGTCGCCATGTTCTAGATGAAATTTTTTTCTGAGCCATCACAGGAACAATTCAGTTTTGGCAGCAGAGGCCGTTTCATCTTTCATGGAGCTACAAGAACTGCCCAAAACAAAAGCTCTTGAGTCAAATTTGACTCTCATTGTTCTACATGAGATCGATGTGCCTCGTTTTCTTTCGTGTTTCTTGACTTCCCTGCTGATAGCGTGTGAAAAAGGAAGAATGCTCCGGCGATGGAATAGCCAAATTCCTTCCGTTTTATAAACTTCTTGCCTCCCAACACCCTGGAACCAAACTGCCGGGACGGCTCTCCCCCTCATTTTTGATAGCAAACTCTGTCAAAACTTGCAAGAACACAGCTCGAGGATTCCCGGTGGTTTAAGGGAGATGCAGTGCCTGAAGAGTACTGTTCTTGTGCTGGTCTCTCTCCAAGCCATTGCCGCCTTGCTGCCCCATGGAGCTGTTGCAGGTGACAAGCCTTCGTTTTCTTTACATTAGTTAGCCCCATTTGCAACGCATGAATTTCTCGTGATTATTTATTTATCACGAAATTCATGCAATTCGAACAGGGCCTCAGCTCTCTCTGTCTCTCTCTCTTCTTCTAATAGCACAGAGTTTTTATAAATCAAATAAAAAGTTGTCATTTTTATAAACCAAATGATGCATTACTTTGTAATCATTTTTGTGGGGGTTTTCAGTAGCTCTTCTTAAAATTCCTAAAATATTCTTTTTCATATTTTTTACTCTCTAAGACACATCTTTTAATAGGTCATAAACTTTTCGCATTAAAATCTTCGGCAACCTACGGTTGAAAAGAACATGGCCTTGATCAGCCCAGCTCAACCCAATAAACAATAATGATTATATATACAGTATAAGCTACCGACAAGATAATTATGGGGAATCAATCCATCGCCAACAAATATATCAGGCAATAATTAAGTTGATTGATTAGTTGGACTGATGAGTTAACGATGGATCTTGCTCCCTGCTTGCATGCAGCTGATGGGATGTGCAGCAAGGTGAGGTGCGGCAGGGGGAGCTGCACCGAGTCCAGCGACTACGCGTTCGGGTTCGCGTGCCAGTGCAGCCCGGGATGGAGCCGCTTCCGCATGGGGGACGTGCAATTCCCCTTCCTCCCCTGCACCATACCCAACTGTAAGACCCTTCTTCCTCTTCCTACGCTTCGCCACCGGTGCGTCGAGGAATTCAGATCCTCTGCCGTAAGAGCACTGTCGTTACAGTCACTGACAAGTGGGTTCAATATAGCAAGGGATCTATGTGTCGGTGGCAATAAACAGTCGCTGCCGAGGATCCCGGTTGTGCACCGAGACCCGTTTGGAATGTAGGAGTTTTTGAGGGAGCAGCTTTTAATTCGTGTTGTAAGCGAGAAAAAATCATGTATTATGAACCGGATTTGATACGATGATCTGGTTATAACTGATCTTGGCGATTGGAGTTGAGCCTCAATTTTTTTCGAAACAAATTTTTTTTGTCTGAACTGGAATTAATTTTATTGATTTTGTTGGTATTTGAATATGTAAATTTGCCTTCGAATTTAAATTGTTTCATTTGGATTCACCGGCTAAAAACAGGTGAATGGTGGCCTCCGGTATCTTTCAAAACCGGGAACTATTATTAAACCGGTTAATTAACGGGTGTTCGAACTTGGCATGCAGGCACCATCAACAACTCGTGCCAGAACGGGTCGCCGGCGCCGGCGCCGCCACCTCCATCTCCTCCGCCGCCGGCGACGAGCCCCTCCATCTTCGACCGTAAGAGCCGCCTCTAAACCCCCAAGCATAATAGCTAACTAAGCTCACTACTCGATGGCCTTTGTGCCGGCCGGTCGATCGGCAGCGTGCTGGATGCAGTTCTGCGGCGGCGGCGCCTGCGAGAAGGCGGCGGAGTTCGGCCACCGCTGCGCCTGCCGCGACGGCTTCACCAACCTCCTCAACGACTCCTCCTACCCCTGCTTCCAGCAGTGTAACCGAGCTCCCCCGTCGTCTTCCACCTCCGATCGATTTGATTTGGCCTGAAAACTAACGCATGCAGCAGGACTGACGAACTGGAATGGTGTTCTTGATCGGCAGGCTCGCTGGGGACGGACTGCTCCGGGCTGGGGATCGCCATACTCAACGGTTCGAACCCGGGGTCGGCGCCGCCGGCGCCGGTGTCGTTCACCATCACCAAGTCCGGCGCCGCTGGCCGGCCGCCGGCGTTGGCCAGCGGCAAGAAGGAGCTCCTCCTGGTGGTTTCTTTCTCCTGGCTCTTGGTTCAGGCGATGTGGTGATAGTGGCACCTGACGTCAAACACAGGGCCACCCCGATATCCTCTATCATAACTGTACGTGCAGTTATATGACTCGTAACTACATGTATAGTTACAGTCACCACATATAAACCCTGAATTCAACTGAGAGTGGCCGACAGTTACGACAGAGGATCCGTAAGTGCGGACATAGGGTGGGACAAGCGTAGCAACATTGGCTCTCCTTCTTCTTTTTTCCCCCTTTTTCTAGCTTTGTTGAAGTTTTGTTTTAGAGTTTTGGAAAGTGAGTCGTACATGTGCTAGATATGGTGCCCCGGCGTTGATTTTTCCATTGGATTATTGCATGAGTGTGTTATGTAGAGAATAAAATACCAACACACGTGTAGAAATGAAAGAGCTTGAGTAACCTGCTGGCCGTAGATTATAATCTATGTTTTGGGCTTTCCATTAGGATGCTACCACAAACTTTTTTAAAAAAAAATCTAACTTCGGCTCACATATTCTAAATCGATTTAGAGAGAAAAATCACACACTTTTTCAACTTGGCCAACATATTTCAAAATTTAGGAAGGTATGTGTTGACGAAACATAGAGACTTTTTTTTTCTCAGTTGCCCGGTCCAGTTCGGCCCATGACCTGCCAACGCCTCTCCCTTCATTCTTTGCGGCCCATCTCTCCCGTTTTCTATTTTCTCCACCTGTTGGGCCGGCCTGCTTGGTCCGGACCATTGCAGCCCATCTTCTAAACGGCCCATTAAGGCCCAGCATGGGACCCAGATAGTGGCGTCGTGTGTGCCGGCGACCGAGTGTCATGTAAGTAAATGCAAAATTTTTAAAGTATCACGAGGATAAATGCCCCGTTCCAAGAGAAAATGAAACCCAACACTGAGTTTGTATGACAATTTTCACATGAGTATGACACGTGGGATCATTTGTGTCGCTAAAAGTGAGCCCAAATGTTATGCGAGTAAATGTGAATTTTTAAAAAATGTCATGAAAGTAAATACGAATTTTAAAGAGTGCCACGAAGATAAATGCCCCATAAATGACTCGCCCAAAGTAACATCAACTATTTTTAGTCTGCCAAATACTCGTAGGAGCCTATTACACTAAGGCTGAAAGCACAAGGTTCACAAAACCATGGCTTTCGACAATGCCACGCGGATCCAGTCAAGCAAACCGAGCTTCAGAACCACTCCAAATTCAAAATCTGACACTCAAATTCATAACAAAAAATACAGAAAAAATCAAAAAATTGTGTGAACATATTTTACAATTTTAGAATGAAAATCATTTTAAGAAAACCAAAAAAAATCAGGTGATCAGTTTTTTCAATAAAACCGATCAAAGAAAAAGGAAAAAAAAATGCAAAGGTAAGAGGAAAAACCACATGGTAGTGTGGATTATTTGGATTTTGTATGAACCTGTATGGTTTTCTATGAGCATTCAAGATTTAAACCCTGAGACAGCATACACAGTCACAGACTGCCTCGCAACTTGAGGATGGTGAAAGCATGCAAAGTGATTAGATTAGCGAGCAATAAGAACTCCAGTAGTTCGAGCTTGCAAATTGCAATGCAGCTGCTTGGCAGTTAGAGCCAACGATCGGTGCTGTGCAGGTTCCCGAAAGGTGAGACCTCAAGACCTCCCGATCACCATTAGGGCAACGACATGTGTGATAGCTACGAGCTGGCTAATTACATATCCATAGTCTCCGGCTCTGTGCAGGCGAGTAGCTACCAGCCTACCACAGTAAATAAATATAGAACGTAGGGTTGTTCAGTGATATGATCCACCAGTTACTGGATGGGGTAAGCACGGGTCAGGAAGTGAGATGGAACCATGGGCCATGGCGGCGTCGGTCAGTGGCAGGCGGAGAAGGAGAGCTGGGCCATGAAGAGGTTGATGACGTCCAGGTACAGCGAGATGGCAGCTACGACGTACTCGTTGTAGGAATGGTGCTTGAGCAGCTGGTCGGTGTCGTACACAACGAATGCCGAGAACACCACGGTGGCGACGCAACCGTAGATGGTCATGCCGGCCTTCCCCAGCGGGAAGAAGATCTGAGGCAGGTCCATGTAAGGAATTGCAATATAAGTGAGAAAGAAAACGCTTGTGCAGAGAGCAAGGAACAGATTGTTGGGGAAGAACCTGGATGATGAGGTAGAACAGCAGCACAGGGAGGCTGGCGGCGAGGAAGGAGAACATGAAGCTGAAATCATAGCCCTTCTTGGCCGCCCAGAAGGTGAAGAGGGTTAGGCCAATGACGGCAACCGCTGTGAGGATTGTACACTGCAGGACCACTATACCTGTTGGAAACAAAGCAAACAATAAGTTCTGTAGCAGGGAGCCAGGGACACTGTTATATATGCTTCCATAGAGGAAGAGCATCAGCAAAGCATTATGTTTTCACACGGCTAAGGAAAAAGATCAGGGACCAGTGACAGGGGAGTGGCAAGTTGAACTCCCTGGACTGTCATAAGAAAAAACATTGGACTCATTTGCATCAGATCGAAAGATATAATCGATTTTTTTTTATGCAACAAAAATGATGAGCACAACTAGTGCACTTTAAGATGCCCCTTTTTGCACTTGAATATCAACAAATAATAAAGGTTGCCAAGTCCTAATGACAAGGTTTTGAGCAATTAGATCAGGAAAATGTCTGATCACGAACAAAAAATTATAGAGAATATGCAACAGGAAACTTGTCTCCACAATGTGAATTAGCATCCTCCTAAAGGTATCAAAACAAATTAGTTTACACTGACTAACTTGCCTTTAAACGCATTCGAGTACATAAACAGCAGAAAGACAGCATAGAGTACAGACCAGTCAACTGGTCTGTGGTGATCAACTGATACAATCAATTAAGAAATGAAATGATAAATGTTAGTGGAATCAACATACAGCATGTACTTCCGCAGACAATTACTCTGTTCGAGAGCAATGGTAAGAAAAACATACCAACAAATAAGAGTGCTCTTTGAAACCTTAGAAACAACACCTTCGGGGCACTCTTGGTCCTGACGGCCCCCCTTTGGAATTGGTGGGAACACATGCGGTCCAGGCTCACTCCTGCATCTCGTAAGGAGCTAAACGGCAAGATGATCTACATCCTCTGCAACATTTGGAAGGAACGCAACTGACGAATCTTCAACCGAACCTCCCAACCGCCGACGCTCACGACAAGAGACGCGGCCGCCGACTACCGGCTGTGGCGTTCAACACCGGTGGATCCTGGCTAGTTTACGGCTAGGGCTGTGGCTTCTCCCCTTTTTTTCTTGTAAATATGACTGTTTTATCCTCTATCTATTAATGGAGCGGCGGAACTCCCGTCTTTTTGATAAAAAAAACCTTAGAAACAACATATTGTTATGCAACAATGAGACACACAGTGTTTCCCTACAAGGAATTTCTTAAAAAAAGTTGACCCCATGGTCATCCACTCATCCTCAACCCAATTAATAAAGAGAAGGCCAAAAGCCCTACAATGAATTGCTCAAAAAAAAAAAAGTTGACCTCATGATCATCCTCACCCCAATTAACAAAGAAAACGCCAAAAGCCCTACAGGAAATTGCTTAAAAAAAGTTGACCTCATGATTAACAAAGAAAAAAGGCCAATAGGGTAATAGTATAATCACTTCGTTGGCCCAGCATAAAAAAACTATCCCAGGCACACAAACACAATAGTTTAAGGTTGTGTGATCTATTTCCATTTGCCATGCACCAGCTGGATATCATAATCTCCCAGGTAATAGGAAGTGGTCCTAAATCCTAAATTTCATAATGGCCCTAACCAGACAAAAATTTGCCACTGACTAACAAGGCAGCAACACGATCACAATCAATACATGACAACCATACATCACACACCATATCACACCAAGATGATCCATTGGGGAGGAAGGGGGTATGGAGGGGGCCCAAGGGGGTTACCAGCGTAGAAGGAGGAGCAGACGGCGACGCTGGCGCTGCAGCAGAGCGTGTAGAGCGCCAGCAGTAGCAGATTCGCGGGGTGCCTCTCCCTGAACTTCAGCATCGGGAACATCACTGCGAGAGTGGGATCGCAGCACGCCGTGGCGTCAGAGCCCAGAGGGAGGAGGGGGTGGGACGAGGGGAAAGGGGAGGGGGGAACGGGACAACGGGGGGCGTGCGTACCGACGAAGGGAGCGAGGAGGATGGCGAGGTAGGCGGCGAAGGACGCGACGGAGCCGGCGGCGAAGAAGCGCGGGACGGGGCGGACGAAGCAGGCGACGGCGGCGATCGCCGCGGTGGCAGTGAACTGCAGGGCGAGGATGGCGTACACCTTCCGCACGAACGCCCACCGCAGGCCCGGGTCCTCCTCCGCGGCCACCTTCTTCGGCGCCGGCGCAGCCACCGCCTTCTCCGCGGCGGCGCCGGCCTCGACGTCGGGCGGCGCGGCCATCTCCTCCTCCGCCACCGCCGCCGCCGCCACCACCACTGACACCGCCCTCTCCACGGGCGCCGGCGCCGGCGCCGGCGACACGTCCGCGGCGGCGCCGCACTCGACGTCGGGTTGCTGGGGCTTCGACATTGCGGCGGCGCAACGCAACCGCTGTGATTTCGCCGTCGGTTCGCGACTTGCCGAGCAGAGAGAAGTGAGAGTGAGAGGACGACGAAAGGGAGGAGCGTTTGTTTTACAAAGCGATTGTGTCACCGACGGGTGGGACCGAAATACGGGGCCCGCATGGCAGTGAGAGGGATCGGTGGGTGACCGACGAGAAGCGTCCGATGGGGCGGTGAGTTCCTGATTCGGTTCGACAGAGCAGGTGGGACTTCCGTTGCTTTGTGGCCCACTTGTCAGTAACAAGTAAAAGATGGGCTGGCGAATTTCTAAAAGTAAAATGTCCCCTGTTTTTAAAAAATAAGTGTTCCATAGTTTTAAAAATAGAATGTTCCGATTAGGGGTGTTTCGATTGTAGAATCGCTTCAAATGAATTTTACATGGTAACAAGATTTTCTTCAGATTGTAATACAATTTTTCTGTCGGGTCTCTCGACTTTTATTTTGGCACAAGGGACATTGCCCCAATTCCATTTTCGTTAAAACATAATTTTTACATAGTCCGAAACAACCGAACCATCCCAGAGAGCCATCCACCACCCACATAAAAGAAGTACATCTGTTCTCTAAAAAAAAAGAGAAATACATCAAAGACTAGATCCTCTTAAAGAAATACACTCCTTCACATAAATACTCTTGTGAATGCAAGCCTCTAAAACCATTGAGTACAAAACCTACGGGGATATGTTAGAAAACCGACCATCACTCTAAAAATTAATCAAAGTACATCTTTACGGATAATATTTATGTTCCTAATATAATAATGTCTAACGTCATCTTCTTCCAAATAGACGAATCATCCATAGTAACAGTCACTTGATGGATATTCTTACTTTGAATATATTTGTTTTCAACAATATATTGTCACAGTCCACTGTCATTTCTAATTTTCATTACCATTTAATAATAAGACTAATATTCATGTCTTTAAGATTCTAAATATCCAAACCTCCTTTCTTTTTAGATCTATAAACCTTATCCCATTTCATAAGATGATATTTCCTTTTTTCACCCCTACCCTGCCAAAGAAATTGTCTTTTAATTTTATCCATTCTGAGAATAACTCATTTAGGCAAAAGAAATACTAGTAAGACAAGAATTAAGAAGAACCAGCGTTCCACCCATAGACAAAATAGCACTTTTCTACATAGACAATCTGTTCTCCAGTTTAGTAACTAAAAGATTTAAATCACCGTACACAAACCTTTTACAACTAATAGGAATACCAAAATATCTATTTGGGAATGTATCAATTGATCATGTAAAAACTTCTGAAAAAGTTATCATGTAAAAACTTCTGAAAAAGTAATTTCTAGCATTGGATATCCCTTAATCATACACAATTCATTTTAAAAAATTAATCCTCAAGACAGGAATATTTTCAAACAAAGCTAACAACAACTTCAAACTCGTAGCATCTTGGCATCATTTTACACATAAAAAATAGTATCATTATAAAAAAAGTTTGCCGCCAAACATTATATCAAACCCACTCTTTGTTCTCTCCAAATTATCTTAAACAATCAGGAACCAAGTTAAACAAATAAGGAGATTGAGGATCTCCCTGTCTCAACCCCATAAAACTCTTAAAACAATCACCATTCAAATTGTTCACGGAAACAAAGCACTGACAAGCCACTTACTTAATCCAAGAAGTAATTATAACACAAAACCTCCTAAAGTAAATGCAATGAAATAAAAAGGTCTCAATTCACCTTGTTATATGCCTTCTCAAAATTCTAATTTCAGAAAAACCCCTTCCTTTTTTTCAATTTCAAGAAACATTTCATAAAGAAGAAAAAACCCATCTAGAACATTCACATATTTTTATAAAATAACTCAGATTCTTGGAAATACTTACGTACATCACTCTTTATAGCCTATGAGTCAACAATGTAGTTATCAATTTATAAATATTATTCAACGAACTAATATGTCTAAACTAATGAATCCTTTCAGCTCCCTCCATTTTGGGAATCTGAACAATTCTCCCATAATTCAAACCAGCTACATCAATTTTATTATCAAGCAAGACACTAAAAGTACTCATGATATCCTTATTATATTCAAACACCTATGAAAAAATTCATAGGAAAGCCATCATAACTAGGAGTCTTATTCTTATTCGTGCAAAACAAAGATTGTTTAATTTCTTCCTCAAGGAGCACTCAACATAATGTTCTCTTCTACACCACATACCCTTCCTAGTGGAGAAAGAACTGTGCACATCAAGGCTAAAGTTCTTATAACAATTTATTGCATAATCAAGAACTTTGCACATCAACCCTTCCTTGAATAGTTATCCACATCTAAAATAACAAAATCTTCTTCCTTTACTCTTACCATTGGCAATTTTAAGAAGAGTTATTATCCTCATGCAGTAGACAATTTTTTAAAGAATTAACACACCTTTTTTTATTCCTCCTTATGCATGGAATAAAGCTATGTCGATTTCATCTTTTCATGAACATCAGAAGCACATAACAAACACTTCTTTTCCTTTTATTTCCAATGAATAAAGCAGCTCCTTAATCTCCTTTTTCCTTTGGCTAATATGCCCAAAATTTGCTAGAACCCCAATCTTTCAACTTCATTTTGAGTTTCTTTGTTTTATATTTAACCTATAAATAATATTATTTGAGAGAATTATGTCCATCCTACACTCGGTAGCTATATCAATAAATTGATCATCAGCTAGCCAATTAATATCAAACCTAAAAGGTCTATTCTTTGGAATAATATGCCCATCACTAGTAACAAAAAAGGACAATGATAAAAAAAAATTTGGTGATTTTTTAACCATCGCATGAGGAAAATAAGACTCCCAATTAGAGCTCATAAGAACCCTATTCAATTTTCTATAACAGAAGAAGTTTGTAAATTTGACTAGGTGTATCTGCCTCTCAACATATCAATTTCAATAACTTTACTCACATTTATAATGGAACTAAAAATTAAACGAATTATAGATGAATGAGATCTTTTATGAAACACATCTTAAAATATTAAAGTCTCTGAATTTTTTTGTACCTCTCACATTCATAATTTTCCAGAAAACTGACATTTTTCTACTATTTTTTCCTTCAATTTCCCTTTGAGAAATTCCAAAAAAGAAAATGGCAAAAATAAAACCATAGTTGGAAGAAGTTCTATTTAATTTGTAAAATTACAAAAAAGGAGTTTTTTTAAAACAAAGTCATCCCCTGCATTTGAAATGGACGAGGGATCCATCTTGGTCGGGGTTGTTTTGTTGCTGTTCGATCTTAGGCTAGCTCGTACGAACTCGGCCAGACTGATAAGAACTAGGCTGAACCTATCTAGTTCCCATATGTTTGGTTGTGCCGCATCAATGGAGTTTGGACCGTAAAAGATAGTGTTTGATTGCCATCATTCAACGTTGCATCAGGGACAAAACATTTTAACAAACGCCTAACATGCGTCCATGTGGCCGCCTTTGTCGTCGTGGCCACCCTAGCGCCCACCGCCCCGTGCCATGCCCACATCAATCTCCCGGAGCATCGCCGCCCTACGTGCCCGCGCCCCTCGCTGTGGCCGCTCCGAGCATGCCTGCACCTGTCTTCTACGTGCAACACTTGCACAAACGGAGCCTCGTCACTTCGTATACTCAATTCCCACTTATGTGTGCAACCTGGCTGGAACGGTGAAATTGCATCCCTTGAGCCTAGTTCTATATGCAGAGCTATACAATAAGGTGAAAGGAATAAGTCCTCGTAGAGCTATATATAGAGTTACAGATCTCGTTTTCAGAAACCAGAACACTCTGATATAGCAGCTTTGGTACCGAAGCAGCGCATGTTGAATCATGCAAGCAAGCAAACATATATATATGCGTAATGCGTTATATATAGTATGCAACCGCACCATGCATGTGCCTTGGCCCTAGGGCAGTGGTCGACGCTTGGCTTTGATCGCCCACCCACCCCACCCACCTTGCTTTGATCTTTTCTAGGGTTCATCTTTGCTAGCATGCATGTGTTCCGCTGTACGATTGCGAGATTGAAACTGCAGCTGGGGAATACTGATCACTGTTCAATGTTCACGGATTGATCGCTTCATCTTGATGTCAATTCGTGGTTAGCGAGATGCTTGCATTCATTTATCTATACGTACTGTCCGTCTCGCGCGGTAATAGTTTTTTTTTTTCGTTTCATGATACAGAGGATTAGAGGGTACAGTACACTAAAACGTCTTTTTTTTGGTCTGCCAAAGTTATAATTCCGTCGACCGAAAGAATACTTATAAAATTCTGGTAGTAATTTTGTCGGAAAAAAGAAACCGACAAAATTAGACGTTCGACAAAATTACTGCGGCCACCCCGCGTGCGGTGATTCAAACAAATTTGAAGTAATTTTGTCAGCCGAAACCAACAAAATTACGCCCACGTGGCATAGTTTCATCGGTCTAGACCGACAAAATTACCTAACCGCCGGTTGAGTCGGTCCTAAATAAAATATTTTAAACAATTTCATTAGCCTCGGCCACCGAAATTAAGTTCGTCAGTCTAGACCGACGAAATTAAGACACGTGGTTATATTGTTGGCATGCTAGCTGTTGTGCAAGCTGACATGGCCGCGCCACCAATTTAATCACACAATGCGGGATAGTGGAACCCTAAAATTTCTCCCCGCTCGTCTCACGTTGCTAGCTCGACTTCTCCACACCGCCGCCTCATCTCATGGCCCTTCACTCTGCCACGTGATGGCCCGTCGCCTAATGTGGCGTTGTCCGGACGCCCTACCGTCCTGACGACCACGACTAGTAATTACGTGTGCCACATCACCGCCACATGTCAACCAACCCCTCTCCATTGAGTTGATGTGGCAATTAAAGGGGCCTCATACCTAGTATAAAAAGAAACAGACAGAGCAAGCTACCCTGTCGCAGCCACCGGCGGTAGGGAGTTGGTACCCTGGTCAGCCATTGCGGAGAATACATGATGAGGCGGATGAGAGCAGAGTAGAAAACTAGTCACGCCATCTCTGTCCAAAGCCCAAGTCTTGCAAAACCTCCAAGGTGTACTCCCAGCTCACCGAGTTGAACGCCTTCTCGATGTCAAGCTTACAAAGCAAAGCAGGCATCCTAAATTTATGCGGTCTAGAGACGAGGCTTTCGACGTACAAGAAATTATTCTAGATACACCTCCTCTTGACAAACACGTTTTGATTTGGAGAAATTAGAGCACCCAGAGGTCGACTCCACCCCCTTGAGGATTAGTAGCACCACGTGTGCAAAGTTTAGAAATTGCATGGTGGTGCCATCCACGAGCCAAACTGCTGAAGAGCCACCATGAGATCTCCTTTAATAACATCCCAACAATTACTATAAAGAAAACATACTTGGGTGGTACGTACATTGTGTTTGTGTCCAAGGTGATTAATTCCAAAGTGTATTTCATTCTTATATAAGCTACCACGTGCATGCATGTTTTGCAGTTTTTTTAGCCAAGCTCATCGCGCGCGCGCATCATGATCAACGTGTCCGGCTTAATTTGAAACGTGGTCCGAAACGATACGTACGTACGTGAAAAGCTCATTAAGTAATCTCGCTCCACAGTGCAATGCATGCATGCATGCCAAGAAGAATGCCGAAACGGTCATGGTTTAATAGATGAATTTAAAGAAGTTTCAATATACATGCATGCATGCATGTCAAGAAGAATACGTACGGTAGTACGGTACGAGCCAGCCAGCCAGGCTCATTAGCTCATATATTTGTACGCACAGGTTTGATCAAGTGTGTACACACACACATAGAAGAGAGAGAGAGAGAGAGAGAGTGTGTGTGTGTATATATATGTGTCACGGTCTCGGACTCGCAGTGGTGATCGATGCTTTTTCAACAGTGTCCATGTGACTCGTCCTCTGCAAAAGGATATCTCGAGTCTCGACTGAGACATCGCCTTCTTCGTCTCTTTTGTCCTTCGAGATATCCAACCAGTTAGATTTTTCCTGATATAAAGACTATATAGACGTCACATGGGCGCGCATGGCTTCAAGGACGCGCCCTACAACCACACTTGGAGCCTCTTGACATATTTGCATGAGGCATAGCTTTATTTCGACTTCTAGCTAATTTTCTTCCTTTAGTGTGCTTCCACACCCATTACTAATTAGTAAGCCTTCTGCAATACGCCATCGTTGGCCGCCTTGTGTACTCCACCGTATGCAGGTTTGCTTCTTTGTAAAGCCTTTTGATCTGATTCGCCATTCCGACTGCATTCCATTCTGCTCTTTCGCATTCAAAATTTAACAGCAGCGTTTGTACGTGACGCCTGCATTTCGATCTTCCTTTCGGTTCTTCTTTAGTGCGCACACTCATTTCATTTTTTTCCCCCCCACCTAGAGCTGGGAGTTGGGCCGTGCCGTGCCGGCACGGCACGGGCCCGTCGTGCCTCGGGCCGACGTGGCACCGGGCTGGCACGGCACGGCCACCCCAACCGTGCCGTGCCGTGCTGGCACGGGTGACCAAATCTGGGCACGGCACGGCCCATGAGCACGGCGGGCCGAGGCCGGGCCGTGCCGGCCCAGGCACGGCCCACACTAATGAACTTCATCGCATAACCACTTCAAAAATTCAGAAAAATATGAACTTTGAGAATATTCCAAAGTCATAACTCAGAAGTTCATCACTGGCTCAATGATATCATGATACAAATAAGTGAAATAACTTAAGTTCAGAAATCAGAATCAGATCAATGATCTGATCACCCAAGTTCAGAAATCAAAATTCATATAACTTAAGTACTTAACAGTTAACATCAGTGAAGTACTCAAGTAGCCAACTTCACAAGTCACAACACAGTTCAGTTACAAATGATGGTGGCCGTGGTGCCACTGACTTCCTCTAAGCAGCAACCTTCCTCTCCCCAGACCCCCTGCCCCCTCCCCTCGTCATGGTAGCAATAGCATGTATGATGTAGCAGATAAGTAGAAGATGAAGAATCAGAAAGCTAGAGAGGAGAAACTAAGAGATAATGAGAGAAGTGTAGGGGAGAACTCCTTTATAGGGAGATTTTCATATTTGAACGCCCTGCTCGCACGGGAGATTGGGCTTTGGGGGAAGGGGAATAGGGGATTAGGGATTTAGGGGATTGGAGGATCTCAACTCTCAAGTAACTCAACGGATATATGCATTAAACATCAACAAAAAAAGGTAAAAAGAGGCAGATAAGGCGAGGCGTCAGTCGTCACAGCCGCCGCCGGCGTCCCGGGGAGAAATCGAAGCAAATCGTACCGTTGGAGGTGGCCGGGGACGGAGTCACCTGTGTCGGGGAAGACGACGACGTCGACGAGGCAGCGTCGCCGTCGCCTTGTTCGCACCGCCGCCCGATGAGCAGGTCCCGCCGCCTGGTACTGTGAGGACCCGCCTCCGCCGTCGAGGTCGCCGCGCCGTCGTCGTTGACCCTGCGCCGCGCACCGCAAATTTCGCATCTAGACGCCGCCGCCATGCCTAGGGTTAGGGTTGAGGGGAGCGTAGGGTGAGAGAACGAGGGGGAGAGAGGGGAATGGGGAACAAAACCGCGTGGCTGGGGGGTTTTGTGTCCTCGTTGGCGGGCCATACCGTCGACGGGCCTGGCGGGCCAAATTCGTGCCGTGCCGGCCCAAGCACGGCACGGTTAGTCGGGCCGTGCCGGGCGGCACGGCGGGCCTCAATTCGAGGCACGGCACGGGCACGCCCACCGGGCCGTGCTGGCACGGCCCATACTCCCTCCGTGCCGTGCCGTGCTTCTGGCCCGGTTTTTCGGGCCGTGCCTGGGCTGGCCCGAACAAGCCCGGCCCGTTTGCCCAGCACTACCCCCACCTGTGCTTTCATCACCACATTTGTGCGCTGAACTATCTACCAGCGCTGACCATTTTTGCCGGCCCTTGTTCCATGTTGTAGTGAATAGATGGATTACTCTCTACTCTGAGAGAAGTTACAGACAGAACCCAAGATTGGTGTGTTGCGCGTAAGACTAACGAGGTTCACTGAATATGATTCGAACGCGCAATCCGGCAACATGCAAAACTTAGACATGATTATGATAGATGAGCAGGTATAACCATATGCTATATTCCAATACATTTATTAATTGTTATCTTTCCTTGCGTGCTTAGTTACTTGTATTATCGTCACAGGGATGCATGATGGATGCTCAGGTTCCGCGTAACCATCGCCCTGCATATTCTAGAGAACTGAAAGAAGACTCGGTCTATTACGTGCAAGATTTTGAGGTCACGCCTGCAAGAAAGAATTATAGATCAGTTGACTCTTTGTTTTTTTAGACAATGGAAGCTTTATTGATCTTAAACAATTACATCGAGAGATACAATCACACTAAGACCATTTCCGGCCTCTGCATAGCCAGGATGCACACAGCCTAAAATTAATAAAGAAAAAAAAACGACATGACAACATATATCACGCCGAAGCAAACTACACCACAACATAGTCTTCAAAATCATGCCCCATCATAGCAACACTTAGATCGCGAGAGGGTCCTCCAAAAGCAACGCTTCCAAGAAGGAAATGACACGCAAGCGTGCCACCGCTGCCATGATCCAACCAGCAAAGGCCAAAGCATAGGTTTTCACCTTGTAGAGAAATTCATCGAACTCCAGACAATGCCTTCAACAAGGGGAGACAAACATTGCCATCATTGCCAGATACAACCAACTAAGGCCAGATCTAGGGATTTCTTCCCGGAGTTGACGAACTGGTATCAAAAAGCACCACCCAAACGAAGTTCCCAGTGCTACCTCCCCCAACTTTTCAAGCCGGTTGCCGCCATACCTCCCAAGCTTGGCCAACTGCAAACAACCACGAACTCCGCGACAAGTATACCAAATTAACGCCTATCCAACCCATCCCGGACACCTTTCCACTCTACGCATACACCCTTCACCCTTGCTACGACATCAGACATACGGAAAAGAGTGGAAGATCGAACATTGTTGTCAGGTTTTTTGTGCCTTTTTTCCCTGTTCGTACAAATCTACGCATTTTTACCTGGTACATGCTATCCTCTATACACAAGCAACATTTACCCATCTACCTCAACTCCATTTCCTTCTGTGCATGCTCAGATATCATTGCCGTTGTGGCTGCCGTGCAGCCCATAAAATCTGTGAAAGGGGGGACAAAGGAATTGCGAAAGATTAACATCATCGATCTACGAGAGGTATAATGCAAATATCACATCTACGCTCATCAGTTGTTCATCTTCTGCACTATGGTAACACTCGCCATACGAAAAAATCACATCGCCCTTCTTCTTACCATCTCCAACCATATTCCCTTCATTTCATTATCTTCCCCATTCTCTTCCCCGCATTCGTTCCCTTCATTTCCTACCATCTCCAACAGCATCCCTTCGAAGAAATTTACGAAGAAAATAGAGAGAGAATTTCATTCTAAAGGGAATGCGGGAAGAAATTTCTTCTGACGAGAACCGCGACGAGATTCTGTTGGAGCATTAGAATTTCTTCGTAAAGAGATTTTGGCCCCTGAAAGGACTCCCTTGGAGATGGTCTTACCAACCCATGGAACTCACGCTGTGGAATCAAGCTGCTAGGAAGTTCGACGTCGACGCCATCCAGTCTGATTGTCTGAACAACAGAAAAGACCACCGATTATGCTTTTCGTTGGCATGACGGTTGGTTGGTGGAATGGTCGGTCTCTGTTTCCCCCTCTTATATTTTTCCCACTTCGTTTCCACAAACATGTACAATCATGTTCGATACTTTACGTTATCATATAGTGTAATACTATTTTTTTGATGTCGCCTTCTTATTATTCATCAGGGTCTCTTAACTTCGAAAGCACCGCCGCATTCAAATGCTACCTGAACCCTGCTCTTCCTGAGGCTTACCATATTGCGAGAAAGGTCAGTGCCAGACTTTCTTCTGCCATACAATGTATGCTACACTGTATCATTTACGTGCATGTATCAACACAACTATTTTTTTTTGTCGCCGTTTCCTGCTTCGCAGATATTATTGTGCCCCACAACGCATCTCCTGAACCAAAAACACCTCTGCCCATAACCATTTCAGATTTGTGTAACGTCAACCCACACCACGTCATGGTAAAAATCTTCTATTCCTTTACTGGTTCCGTCAGATTTTGCAACAAACTTTACGGCCGCTCCATTACTAACAGTGCAATTCTTCCCTTTCGTCTTATACCAAATGATTGGCAAGAAACAAACATATATAGTGCGTGCCGCTATAAGATCTCTATCATCCGACGAAGCGTGGTGGTACTTACCTTGCGCTCGCTGCCGCAAGAAAGCAAACACAGCAGGAGAAGGCTTTGAGTGCCCAAACTGCAACAGTATAACAGCCAGCCCATTGTAATGCCATATTCACTAACCTATTCTCTTATTTATTTCCTGTATAATGATCCATAGCTTGACCCCTGTGTGTATGCCTTACAGGTATCGAGTCTCTCTTCTAGCTGCCGACCCAATCAACATACATGATCAGCGTGCTCCTATCGCTGAGTTCACGTTCTTTGGTCAGCTTGCCCAACAGCTTATTGGCTGCCCCGTAGCTGATCTCCTTGCACATACAAGCGACACAGAAAACTCTGTCCCTACAAAGATCCCCAGTTTATACACAAAACAATACGACCTGACGGCTACTATGACAGAAGGAACTTTTCGTAAAAATTGCATTGGCTGCCAAGTCAAATCTTTTGTTCCTATCTTGCTTCCCGACACACCTGTCGTGGACACTACCTACAACCAGCAACTCAGCATTGAAGCACCGCCGCTCTTGCCTACCATTGAAAATAGACAAAACCTCTTTGCCCAACACACCCAGGCAATGCTCTCCTCTTCAACATCCTCTGACCTTCCTGTCGCTAGCACCCCGGCAGATGATCCTCTGCCCAGTTCGCTAAACACACCAACTCCAAAGGTGGCTTACGCTCAAGATACTACTGATAAACTTCCAGTAACGACCTCTCCAGCCACACATACACAGGTATGTCCTGTCCACAGCTAACACTCAATAGTTACACACTCCGTGTCTTAGAGCTAAAAATATCTAACTAATTCCCCAGGACAAAAACAAAGACAATTGGACGCCTCCAGCAGTTATCCATACCAACCGCAACACGGCTAAAGCACAGGTTTGCTCCATACGTAATTCTAAGTTTACTTCTGTAAGTTCAAGGTACACTTTGTATGATTTTGGTGATTAATGACAAACATACTTAATGACAATGTTTAGTTTAGCGATTGATTATATTGCTATGAGACTAACATGTTTATTGCCAAGTTGAACATTAGTCTCATCTATTTAGAGAAGAATCAAATATAACAAGTGGACAAACTCTCCATCCTAGAAAGGTATGCTCATGTTTTATGTTGAGGCTAACACACATGATTATAGATTTTCCTTAGTCTCATATATCCAAATAGGATGAATGACTAATTGAGGTATGCAATCTCGGTATGCTTAATCTACATTTGTTTTTGCATTTCTCACGTGCAAGTGCTCTATATCTTATCTAGAATTAAACTTCATATAGTTACAAATGGAATTGGTGCATGCATGCCTTGTTTGTATATATTCCCATGCATCTCACTTAGTGAAGTTTAATATAGTTTGGTCAACATCTTCACTCTTGCTCTAAATGTTGTTCGCACATATACAATTCTTGTATATCCTTTCATGTGCTTCATTTAAGTGAAGAATGTGTTCTTTGCCATGATTTAATTTCAAGCATTGGATATTCTACTTAGTGTTTTGAGCGTGGATGAGCGAAAGAAGGTATGCTATCTCAAGTATGCTCATGATGTGTCGATGCTCATTCAAACAAATTATGGAAAGTCAAAAGTTGATCAAATGGACAATTCACAAGTATGCACTTCAAGTGATGATTGCTCCACACCAAGCTCCATTGATGATGACTCTCTTACCCCTCCCACTTCACCTCATTGCTTCATGGCTCAAGGTAATGATGAGGTAATTGACAATGAGCCATCTCGTGATGAATTGAAGTGCTTGCTTATAAAGTTTCATCATCATCTTGAGAAGGAGATTAGAAAATCATATGATTTGATCCAAAAGTATGATTTACTTCAAAATTCATATGGTTCTTTAAAGATAAAACATGAAAATCTCCTTTCCAAAAATATTACTTCTAGTAAGATAGATGTTGGATCAACTTGTGATATTCTTGATGATGTGCCATGCTTAGATTCAATTTCTTGCATGTCATCTAGAATTATAGATCTCACTCCTTGCAATGAAGTTCTTGACATGCCTATTTGTTCTAATGCAAATGCTTCTATTTCTATCATGTCTTGCAATGATAAAAATGATGTGCCTAGTTGCTCCAATGCAATTACTTCTATTTCCTCTAGCTTGCATTACTAACAATCTTGTAGAGAAAAACAAAGAGCTAAAGGCACAAGTAGAGAAATTGAAAAAGAATTTGGAGAAGTGCTTTAAAGGGAAAGCCACCCTAAATGGCACCTTGGGCAAACAAAGATCCATCAAGAAGAAGAAGATAATTGGCTACATCCCCAAGAAGACAACATACAAGACAAGACTCTCCATGTCAATCAAGAACAAAGAAAGTAAGCTCAAGTGCAATTTAAAGCACCAAGCCAAAAAGATGAACACTATCAAATGCTTTGGATGCAATAAGTTAGGGCACTTTGCCTCTAAGTGTCCTAACATAGTGAAGACCAAGACTATATCTATCATGAGGCAAACCGACAAGGAGCAAGTCAAAAATAAGATACACTCAAAGCCCACTTGCTACAGTTGTCAGGAAAAGGGACATATCGGTAAGGATTGTCCCAAGGGTAACACTCCTAAGCCTTTTCTTGTCCATGAACACTATATGCTTAGGAAAGATAAAAATAGCAATTTGTTTGCTAAAAATGTTGCCCCAACTAAATCAATGGCTAATTCTTCTCTTGTTAGATGCCCAATGATAAAATCTAATAGTACTAAGTCTTGTTGTTCTCATACTTATTCAAGCAAAAAGTCATCTACTAGTGCACCAAAATGGGTTATGACCAACTCTTCCGGACCCAACAAGATTTGGGTACCAAAACTTGCTTGAAGTGCTTAATAGGACTCGAAGAGGCATTGAAGGCTTGGCATATGCATGAAGAGGTGTATTCATTCATCAATTACTTAAGGCCAAGTAAGAAGATATTCAAGTCGCCATCATAAACCAATGCCGCTTCGGTAACAATTTAATTTCAAGTACCTTGCCTTGTGTAGGCAATTGCATTGCATAAAAAAAATTATTTTAGTCATTCATCTTGCTCTTGTTCAAATCTTTAATGTTGATTTATGAACTTGATGAGTGTTGTGGCATATTTAGAGTAAGTGCTAATTCATATCCATGTGTATCACATTTCCTAAGTGTACCACAAATTTAAGGGTTAGTGTTAAATTTTAAAATGAGCCATTTTAGCCAAAATGTGGATTTCATGAAAACATTTAAAAATTTGTTTGGAAAATGCTACAAAATGTTTCTCAAATCTTTTGTTTTGACCAAAGGAAAATATACTTTCCTCAAAAACAAATTTCCAACCAAAATTCTAGTTACTAGAATATTGTTTTTGTCACTTTTTGTATTTTCTATAGAATTAATTCTAAACCGAATTTGTGAAAAGTTTTAATACCGAAAACATATAGTTAGTCATTGCAAACATTTTTCGTATTCAAACTATTTTTCAAATGACCAACATATCTCAAGCTAATGAGGCTTTGAAACTCTCCGAAAAACATGCTTTGACCAAATGCCAATACCTAGCACATAAGTGAGTTTTGCCACATGAGTCAAATTCTTCAATGTAAATTGGTTCAAAATGGTACTAGAGACTCATATAGATCATTTGGAAACCAAAATATCATTTCGCAAGTTCATTTGGCAAAATTTTAGATTGGATTTATGTTTCAAATGAAAAAGGATTATTTAAAAAAATCTATTTTTGAATGCTTGTGTTTGACCTCTCCTAGTTGGGAATGCTCCAAATAAGATTTCTTCTTGGATTTTATTGAAATATTTGGAGTCATGAACAACTTCTCTAGATATCACTTTGTGTCTCTTTTGCTAAATACCACTATAACCCTTCTTTATCTAAATTCTTCATGTGGTATTTTCTCTTAAGGTGATATTTCTAGCTACCTCATCTCTCATGTCTAATGCCATTTGTTTTGTACAATTGGTATCTTTAAGGTAGCCTATGTCTTGATCTTGATCTCGACATGTGGTCCCTCGAATCTAATTCTTCCAACCAACCTAAGGCCTTGTTACTCCTTATTTCTTTCTTGCTCTAATTGGTATCTTCTCTCCACACTTATCTCAAAATCCCTGGAGAAGAAGATTAGACTTAAAAGAAGCTTTCAAGAAAGAGTAATCAAGATTAAGGCTCTTAGGAAAATAATTCGTGGAGTGACCTTAGAAGACCCTTTGTGTAAAGGGGAGCTCATAATATGAAATAATTTAGCTTTATATGTAAAGTGCATTGGTTCTTTATTTGATATTTCAAGTTGGTATCATTTTCTTTGAAATCTCCCGTTTGATCCTATTTGACATATCTTCGGATAAAGTTGGATCTTTGCACCTAAATGGATTTGAATGTGCTAAGTGGCTTATAAACGTCTCTCTAACTTATTTGAAGCCATAAAAGTGCAAATATCCATTGGTAACTCGTTAGGTTGCATTTTGATGATTTGGTAAAAATCTTATGTGCCTCTTTGTATGAAATGACTATTTCACCATTTCTCTAAAAAGAAAATTATTTTATTGGAAATTCTTTTTGGAAAACCTTGTTTTGCATCTTAAGTTCAGATCTGGACTTTTTCAAATATATTTGAACTTATTTGTAAGATTGTTGACTTTGCTTGACTTTGTGTCAAAGGTTCACCTCCAATGCTCCTATTGTCCTAAAATCTAGTTGGAGTGTGATAATCAAGAAATTCCACTTGAATTAGTTCCTTGGATGTACATGGAATGTCTGTGCAAGGTTTAATTATCATTGGACGTCATTTGATTAATATTTGATGCACAATCAAAATGTATAGCTTGCTGAAATTTCCAGTTTTGGACTGATTTTGGGGCCGATTTGTGATTTTTGTATCTCCATATGGGTTCATAATCTGAGCAAGACATAATAACGAGTTTTGATACTCTATAGTTGGTCTACAATGAAAAAGTTTCTCAGATTTTTTGAACCATGTTTACATATTGTTTTGGCCTTGTTTTGAACCCTTTGTTGGAATGTCAAAGTCTGAATTTTTCAGATTGCTGCAACTTTGGATTTATTGCATATCTTCGAGTTGGTTGCAATTTTGTGAGCCATTCAAGATGATAATGAGTTAGTATATAATGGCATAGCTCCATGATTCATCTCACATTATTTTGGAGCTTATTTAGTAAAATCTCATTTGATTGAATGTGCTCAAAAGCAATGGTCTGTTGGGAATCCTTTCTCGACCAATTATTTGACTTTCATGTGCTTTCCCTCTAGTGCTTATTGTATTTTACCCCCCTTGAGGTGAAAACTTCCATTGTAAAGCTCAAGAGCCTACTCGGATGATTTTTAACTATTGCCTCTTTCTCTCAATTGGTATTCATTTGGTATCCGAAGCTCTTACTTAAAATTGGTTTCTTGCTTTAATCATAAACTCTAGGAGAATCCTCTTGTGATCTTATTGGACTTATCTCTATAAGAGGAAACCACCTTAGTCATTGTTGAAAAGCATCTTTGTGCAACTCGACATTCGCACACTAACATGGGTCAAGTTGAAAGATATTTGTTCTCGGAGATTGCTTCTTTGTCTATGCATGTGTAGGGAATTGGAAGAGGATCAATGCCGACGGTGAGGCCATGTGAGCTGATCATGACCATTCTAAACATGTGGTGGATGAGAAACGGTGAAGGGATGAATTTCTCTCAATTCCATATCTCTCAATATCGTTGCACTTCCATGTTGTTAAATGATTTATCATTTTATGGATTGCATAGATTTAGGGGGAGCGTTTGCATGATAGACTAATTTTTAAAAGCTCCTCCATATTCATTTGCTCTTTATAATTGCTCTTCGATCCATTAATTATCTTTCAATGCTTTCAAATGATTATATTCTAAATTCATTGTAAGTTCAATAGCTTATTTGAATTTGCTTCAAATACTTACTTCTTGCAAGTGATGCCATTTATGCTCTCTCTACAAAATCATTTAAATTGGCATCTAGTAGTATTTGTTTTATTGGTACCTAGCAAGCCACACAGGCTTTCCAATTGGTATAATTGTTTCATGTCTTTCAAGTGGTATGCTCTAATCCTAAATTGTTTTGAAGTGTCATCTAACTTGCATTTGGCGTTAAGAAGAGTTGAAAGGTAATATGGATGACAGATTGAAGAGAGGTATGCCCTTGGTAAGCTCATGAAACTATTGATCATGAAGATGCATTTCACCTCTAACATCTTGATTCATGATCTTTTATATGTCTACTGATCATATAAGCAATTCCAATTGTCATGATTGTGCTTCACTTATATCTTGTGCATCTTGACTATATTTAAATTGGTATCATTATATTCATCATTTGCCTATATCTAGGTTTTTTTAACAATTGGTATCATGTATTGCCTAGATATAGGGGGAGCCTAATATCATTGCTTTATTACTTGCTCCTACAATTATAAGTTATCTTGTTCTCCCTAATATTTTTCCCGAGTGTGCTATCAAGGGGGAGAAAAGATTATTTTTATTGAAGGTGGATCCATGGATGATTGACGACTAAGGAGGAGTTCAACCCTCAAATGAATAATAAAGATTCTTTATCGACCTTTTTGGGATTAATGACAAAAGGGGGAGAATTATGAAGTTTATCAATTGCCACCTAATTGATTGATAGAAGGGAAGATTTGAGGGAGAATGTTCGTAAGTGTGGTTTCTTGCTTCTCTCTCAATGGTTGGTTTCATGCTAAATAGCTTCATATTGTCATGTGGTGCAATTGCTAAAAGGTTTGTCATAAATCACCAAAAAGGGGGAGATTGTAAGTTCAATGTACACCTTGTGTGATTTGGTGATTAATGACAAACACACTTAATAACAATGTTTAATTTAGTGATTGATTATATTGTTATGAGACTAACATGTTTACTGCCAAGTTAAATATTAGTCTCATCTATTTAGAGGAGAATCATATATAGCAAGTGGACAAGCTTTCCATTCTAGCAAGATATGCTCATGTTCTATGTTGAGACATTGCCAAGTTGAACATTAGTCTCATCTATTTAGAGGAGAATCAAATATAACAAGTGGACAAGCTCTCCATCCTAGAAAGGTATGCTCATGTTTTATGTTGAGACTAACACACTTGATTATAGATTTCTCTTAGTCCCATATATGCAAATAGGATGGATGACTAATTGCGGTATGCAATCTCGGTATCCTTGATCTACATTATTACATTTTTCATGTGCAAGTGCTCTATATCTTATCTAGAATTAAACTTCATATTGCTAAATGGAATTGCTGCATGCATGCCTTGTTTGTATATATTCTCATGCATCTCACTTAGTGAAGTTTAATATAGTTTAGTCCACATCTTCACTCTTGCACTAAATGTTGTTCGCACATATACAATTCTTATATATCCTTTCATGTGCTTTATTTAAGTGAAGATTGTGTTCTTTGTCTTGATTTAATTGTTTCATCATGTTGGCAATCACCTCTTCAGTGCATATAGATTAATTATATATGTCATGATGCACTAAATGAACAATATTGTGTCAAGTGTTTTTATTTATATTGTTTCTCCTTGTATGAAACATTTGACGCGCTTAATTGCTCATGAACATAACCTTATTCATATATATTGAGCTTTTGAGACTAATGGATTTAATGAGTGATTTTGAAAGAATTAGGTCCCGTGCATGTGTGTGATGACTAAGCTATGTCAAGAGGATGATGACTAAGCCATAGTCAACAAGATGACGGTGTCACCAAGAGTTGAGGACCAAGTCGAGATCGATTTGACGTGGAGATCGTCGGGGGATGATTAAGTCAAAATCGATAAGACAAAAGTCTCATGAGGTGAACCAATTCAAGGTTGTCAAGGTGAAGGTGTCATCAATCATTTGGTGAAGGTCATCATGCACATTGCTTCAAGTTTGCAACGGCATCAAGAAAAGAAGATGGCAAGTGCTTTTCTTAGACTTGTACTGTCTTGCTTTCATTTGAATCTAAGGATTGCCGTACTATTAAGGGGGATGCCATGGAGAATGGCTTTGATATGTCTCAGGTGCTCAAATGATCAATCCTTGTGAGGAGACAAAGAGAAGTTAAGAAGATATTGAAGTCACAATCATGAACCAATGCCGCTTCGGTAACAATTTAATTTCAAGTACATTGCCTTGTGTAGGCAATTGCATTGCATTGCATAATAATAATATTTTAGTCACTCATCTTGCTCTTGTTCAAATCTCTAATGTTGATTTATGAGCTTGATGAGTGTTGTGGCACATCTAGAGTAAGTGCTAATTCATATCCATGTGTATCACATTTCCTAAGTGTGCCACAATTTTAAGTGCTAGTGTTAAATTTTAAAATGAGTCATTTTAACCAAAATGTGGATTTCATGAAAACATTTAAAAATTTGTTTGTAAACTGTTACAAAATGTTTCTCAAATCTTTTCAATTTGTTTTTGGCCAAAGGAAAATATACTTTCCTCAAAAACAAGTTTCCAACCAAAATTCTAGTTACTAGAATCTTGTTTTTGTCACTTTTCGTATTTTCTATAGAATTAATTCTAAACCGAATTTGTGAAAAGTTTTAATACCGAAAACATATAGTTGGTCATTACAAACATTTTTCATATTCAAAGAATTTTCAAATAACCAACATATCTCAAGCTATGAGGTTTTGAAACTCATCGAAAAACATGCTTTGACCAAATGCCAATATCTAGCACTGAAGTGAGTTTTGCCACATGAGCCAAATTCTTTGATGTAAATTGGTTCAGATGGGTAATAAAGATTCACATAGATCATTTGGAAACTAAGATTCTTTCTTGTATTCATTTGGCAAAATTGAAGAAATTTATATAAAAAAAATATATTGATTTTTTCTTTCAAGTAAAAAAAAAAAGAGGGGACTTATTTTGCAAAATCTAGTTTCAATGCTATTGTTCAATCTCTCCTAGTTGGAAGTGCTCCAAATAAGTTTTTGTTTGTTTGTTGCTCTTTATTTAAATATTTGGAGTCATCAACAAATTCTCTAGATATCACTTTTATCTCTTTTGCTAAATACCACTATTATCTCACTTGGTCTAAATTCTTCATGTGGTATTTTCTTTCAAGGTGATATTCTTTTTTAGGTACCTCATCTCACTTGTCTAATGCCATTTGTTTTGTACAACTGGTATCTTTAAGGTAGCCTATGTCTTGATCTTGATCTCGACATGTGGTCCCTCAAATCTAATTCTTCCAACCAACCTAAGGCCTTGTTACTCTTTATTTCTTTCTTGCTCCAATTGGTATGTTCTCTCCACGCTTATCTCAAAATCCATGGAGAAGAAGATTGGACTTAAAGGAAGCTTTCAAGAAAGAGTAATCAAGATTAAGGCTCTTAGGAAAATAATTCGAGGAGTGATCGTTAGAGGACCCTTTGTGTAAGGGGGAGCTCATAATTTGAAATAATTTAGCTCTATATGTAAAATTCTTTGGAACTTTATTTGATATTTCAAGTTGGTATCTTTTTCTTTGAAATCTTCCGTTTGATCCTATTTGACATGTCTACGGATAAAGTTGGATCTTTGCACCTCAATGGAGTTGAATGTGCTAAGTGGCTTATAAACGTCTCTCTAACTTATTTGAAGTCATAAAAGTGCAAATATCCATAGGTAACTCATTTGGTTGCATTTTGATGATTTGGTAAAAAAAATCTTATGTGCCTCTTTGTATGAATTGACTATTTCACCGTTTCTCTAAAAAAAGAAAATTATTTTATTGAAAATTGTTTTTGGAAAACCTTATTTTGCATCTTAAGTTCAGATCTAGACATTTTCAAATATATTTGAACTTATTTGCAAAATTGTTGACTTTGCTTGACTTTGTGTCAAAGGTTCACCTCCAATGCTCCTATTGTCCTAAAATCTAGTTGGAGTGTGATAATCAAGATATTCCATTTGGATTAGTTCCTTGGATGTACATGGAATGTCTGTGCAAGGTTTAATTACCATTGGACGTCATTTGATTAATATTTGACGCACAATCGAAATGTATAGCTTGCTAAAATTTTCAGTTTTGGACTGATTTTGGGGCCGACTTGTGATTCTTGTATCTCCATATGGGTTCATAATCTGAGCAAGACATAATAACGAGTTTTGATACTCTATAGTTGGTATACAATGAAAAAAAATTTCAGATTTTTTGAACCATGTTTACATATTGTCTTGGCCTTGTTTTGAACCCTTCGTTGGAATGTTAAAGTCTGAATTTTTCAGATTGTTGCAACTTTGGATCTATTGCATATCTTTGAGTTGGTTGCAATTTTGTGAGCCATTCAAGATGATAATGAGTTAGTATATAATGGCATAGCTCCATGATTTATCTCACATTATTTTGGAGCTTATTTATTAAAATCTCATTTGATTGAATGTGCTCAAATGCAATGGTCTATTGGGAATCCTTTCACGACCAATTATTTGACTTCCATGTGTTTTTCCTCTAGTGCTTATTGTATTTTACCTCCTTAATGTGAAAACTTCCATTGTAAAGCTCAAGAGCCTACTCGGATGGTCTTTAACTATTGCCTCTTTCTCTCAATTGGTATTCATTTGGTATCCGAAGCTCTTAAAATTGGTTTCTTGCTTCAATCATAAACGAATCCTCTTGTGATCGTATTGGACTTGTCTCTATAAGAGAAAACCACCTTAATCATTGTTGAAAAGCATCATTGTGCAACTCGACGTTCGCACACTAACATGGGTCAAGTTGAAAGATATTTGTTCTCGGAGATTGCTTCTTTGTCTATGCATGTGTAGGGAATTGGAAGAGGATCAATACCGACGGTGAGGTCATGTGAGTTGATCAAAACCATTCTAAACATGTGGTGGATGAGAAACGGTGAAGGGATGAATTTCTCTCAATGTCGTTGCACTTCCATGTTGTTAAATGATTTATCACTTTATGGATTGCATAGATTTAGGGGGAGCGTTTGCATGATAGACTAATTTTTTAAAGCTCCTCCATATTCATGTGCTCTTTATAATCGCTCTTGGATCCATTAATTATCTTTCAATGCTTTTAAATGATTAAATTCTAAATTCATTGTAAGTTCAATAGCTTATTTGAATTTGCTTCAAATGCTTACTTCTTGCAAGTGATGCCATTTATGCTCTCTCTACAAAATCATTTAAATTGGCATCTAGTAGTATTTGTTTTATTGGTTCCTAGCAAGCCACACATGCTATCCAATTGGTATAATTGTTTCATGTCTTTCAAGTGGTATTACCCAGTAGTCACCTTTATAACTACCCTGTTATGGTGTAGCATTTGATGATACCAAAGTATACGAGTCAACATGCTGGGTATACATGACAATCTCAGGTCTAAGGGCCATATAGAGGTACCACTCGAGACTATAAGAGATAACTACTGACAGCGTCTCGAAATAAGTCTGTCCGACTGCCCATGTTCTTGAACATGCGTCCATAATATTGGTTTGATATCTTTATATCTATGATATATAAAACATTACCATCAACCAATACGTATGCTGATTAAATCATAACCGCTTCTCGTAATGATATGGACCAGGACCCGTTTAGAATAATATTATTTAACAATGTGTTTCACAATTAAGTCGTACCCAATGAACAAAATCATGATATTTATTTAGGGAACAGATAAACATCGTTATCATATGTACAAAACACAAAAATGTGGTACAATCATCATTATGATTGATCTAGGGCATATCCCTTTCAGTATCACATAACCAAACAATTTTCAAGGATTAGCTATCTTAAAAGTTCACTTTATCCAACACTCCAACAGTGTAATCATTTCTAGCACTTCAAGGGGATAAAATGAATGGATGTATCTATATCGTATGTAAACATGATATGAATTTCGTTTCTTCGGCCAGGTTTGCTGATCCAAAGACTATACATGCTTTCTAGAATTTACATGCCATAACCACGAGTCACGAAGAGTATTATTGAATAGTAATTTTTTGCAGCAACAAATTAATCGTCCAATGCATTACGTTAACATGAATAGTAAATTTTTGCATTAACAACTTTTTCTTATTGAAGTTTTCAGCAACTTTCAGCTCAAACAAACAAGTCCTAAGCAAGCGACACAGCCAAACAGGACAAAAAAAATTGTAAAAACAAACTGGAACCAACAAATTAGAAAAATAGATAGCAAAATTTGGAATTCTGAAGTCTGAACCATGTAACTTCGTTTTGAGTTGGAAATAGGCACTCGTGCCTACACGGTATGCAGCATAATGTGCCTTTCCTCACGGGGTCATACATTCACGAGTGACGTGGCGATCAAACCATATTATCGTGCATCTTCCCTAGATAAAACAATGCTGCAGAAGTGAATCCAAGATATGCATGCCGTTTTTCTCACGGCCAAAAAACGCCTCCACTGCATTCAAGGATTGTCTGTTTTGGGAAGTGTGGGGTAGGGGCAGGATGAAACAGCAAAAAGTTATTCCCACACTGCACTTATGCAGCACCACCAGCATCAATGCTACCTATGTTAATCTACCTAAAGCATTTTTCATGCTATTCCAAAATATATTACAGATGACATGGCCACTTCTCAGATTACATTAGATTTGCATATGGGGCATGAAATACTCATCCGAAGCCATCTGTCAATGCACTGTGCAAGAAAAATAAAGTCAACAAAAGATGTCACACTGTATAAATTAAGTCAAAACACCACAAAAACTCCAATCTATAATTTATGCATTCGCTTGTACCTCTTTGTGAAATTTGTGCATGCATGGCAAATGTCGGAGGTAGGCACCAGCAACAGGGCAATCCAAGCATATAGGACAAGGTTCATTACAACAACATCCCCCCTGCAAAAGTAGCGGACCACCACCAAATTAGATCTACTGAACCCCAAAATAATGTGCATCATTGAGTAAAAGACCAAGTTCAAACCTCAACTACAGACAGTGGCAGGTTGTCTATTTCATTGTCAGAAGCACCTCTGGGATGATTGTTGTCACCATGTATTATCAGGTTCTCATACTCAACACTAACATGTGATCAATAAAAAACTAAACAGTTAGAACAGATATGCATTGACCAGTTACAACAGATATGCACATCATCTAAAAAAAATCAAAGCAGCAGCAACAATATACAAACCAACATACCAAAATGCAGGAATAACTATGCAACTATAACAGAGGGCGGGCTGTTTGGACTTCTGAGTGTTAGCACCTCAGCAATAATCATATTGCAGAATGCAAATCAACATAAAAAACCATGAATACAAACCAACATAAAAAGAAATACAGAAATAAGCATGCAAATATAAGAAAAATGATTGGTTGTACAAATTTCCATCAGTACAAAAAATTTAAGTGCTTACTCATCAGAATCTGAAGTAAATGTGTCCCCAGAAATATCAAAAACATCCACGAGAGAATCCAGTATAGCTTTTCTCTACATGTTACAGAAAATAAAGCATGATTATTTTGATATCATTAGGGAAAAAAGGTATAATCTTCGGTTGCTGTGAGATCTAACTAGGGGTATGAAAGGAGGGTTTTGCTTAATTTAATGGATCACGAACCCTTCTATGGATCACGAACAGTACCACAGGTAATGTAGCACCATGAACAGTGCCCGTGCTACTGTAGCACAGGCATAAATGGAGCCGTCTGCTGAGTCAGCGCCCTACAGACTGATTAATATCTTAAGCAAAGACTATCTGCATTAATTATCATTCTTTGCATGAGTGAATTAGTTTTAATTTTCCTTGGATTAATCAATTAGTCCCTTATTGTTAGGAAGCTTACTTTATACCTGAAGTATGTAAGCACCATATAAGGAGAAGAAAACCAATGAAAAGGGCATGCTGGATTATGCCACAAAACAAGTCCCTAAGGCGGTGGCCCCAAATAACAGCCAACAAACTAGGCACTGCCATCAACAGCTAACCGGTAGCTCCATACATCCACTATTCCTCCATCGTGCATACAAGCATGTGCATAACATATTCATACTATGATGGGCAGAAACTTTGAACTCTATTAAATGATCAAATATACTATTGGATAGAAACATTAGAAATCCTTCCATACCCAAATTGATCAGATGAATGGTAAACATTTATATTTTACTAGTTCCTAGTACAGGCAGTAATACTTAACCAGCAGGTAGAGCTAATCAACTAGGCAAAGCTCCCTACACTTTCCAAAGTAGCCATGTTCTAGAATATAGGGTGAATACTAACCGTTTCCATATCCATGTTCTCTCGTCTGAAGCATCCATTGGCCAACTGGGAGATAATCATCTGACAAGGAGCCAATGTCAGTGCACAAGTTGAGGTCCAGAAGTAAATTTGTACTACGGAGTCTCACATTCTGTAGCTCCCTTTTAGAGCTGAAGCTTCTTAGTAAGTCACTTCTGTTTGGCACAGAAGTCAGAGTATGATTAGCTGTCAATGCATCATAACTCTGAAGGCCATATGAATACAGTTGTGCCATTGAGCTGTCCATCTGATTCTGGAAGAACAACAACTTCTTCAAAAACATGGGGTGGGGATTCATGTAAATGATGAAAGTAGTCATGACATTGAATGACATAACAAATAGGCAACAACAGTGAAATGCGTTAGTATGAAACTGAAATACAAGAACGCAAGAGTAAAGAGCAACTGTTGTGGGTGTTCCCGATCGAAGGCTCGCGTACCAGGACGCTGGCCGGATCGAGAGGTAGTAGGGAGCTGCGGCGCCAAACGGCGGCCTCGCCCCGAAGGTTGGCGGTACGACGCCACCGGCCAGTTGTCGATGGCAGCGCCTAGACTTTGGTTTTAAACGTGCCTTTTCTCCTCTCTTCCTTCCTCTTTATTTCCCAAAACACGCTGGATCCATCCAGCTAACAAACTAACAAACACACACACAACTAACTCTAGAGATAAGAGGAAAAGATAACACCAACTAACAAACTAACAATGAGATAAGCCCTCTCTAACAAACAAAGGATAACCATACCAGGGTCAGGACGCAGCCCCACCTAGTCTAGCTCGCCCCTTACGGTAATACACCCGAGCCAGAGGCATAACAGCAACAAAAGATAATTACGTTACAAGTTTTTTCCCCATCTATGCAGCTTATGTGTAGTTTTATGTCAAATTATTTACCATCAACTGTGAAGTTTTAGATGCTTACAGGAAGAGAAGATGTTATGCCTCCTTTTTGTCCAAATGTTTAGTTGGAAGCTGTAATTGCCACTTCAGCTAACTGACTTGCAAGGTTTCATCGATTAAAAGACATGGGTAGCTATTGTTATTCACAACTCCAAACATAGCTATCAGGATCAACAGTGGAGGTCATAACTGCAACCGTACCAATATTCATAAAATATGACAACATAACTTTTGTTAGCTTTAAGTGCGTGCTGTCACATAATGGATGCATCATGGCTATCAGGATCAACATATCAGTTCATAACAGAAACTAAATCACTATCCATTAAATATGTTACCATGATTGTTGCAAGCTTTAATTAATTGATCTCATAATGGACGCACAGCATCAGCATCAACTTACAGAGGTAGACTGGCCCTCTACTGCAGCAATTCTGGCACACTCAGGATCTTCCTCTTGCAATATGCAGGCTATATGTGTATCAGCCTGCCAGATATCAGCATAAACAAGTTGGTGGACGAGACAAACTTGTTACGTCAGTAATGAATCATCAGAAGCACAGCAGACACAGAAAGAGAAGTATACAAAGAAACATAATTTTGCTCAAAATGACACAAAAGACCAAGAAGTCTAAAGTAGCAACCTGCTCTGGACTTTGAGTGCTTGGATGTTCCTGGTTAAACTGCTCTTGAAGCATGCGGGCAAACATTTCATCTGCTTCAATTTGTCTCGTCCTCACCTGGTTCTCATCAGGAAGTGGGAAGTGCAACCCCTTGATCCTTGACAACCATGTTGAGCTGCTATATTCAGCAATAAGCCCATGATTGACCATAGAGTTTTGTCGATGCATTGCAACCACATTTTCTCTGTTGCCAGTATCCCATGGATGCAACGGTATGTTGACAGGACTAGTAGGATTTGTGCCAAGAATGTTATCACTCAATGGAAAAGAACCATCTTGCAGCAGCCCACATTGCCCATAACTCTCATGAAACCCCTTCTTGTTTGATTCATCCTTCTGCACAGGGACTGATCTGCCCATATGGTCAGCTCCACAGCACGCAGCATCATCATCCCCTTTGTCTCCAGAATTGCTCACTATTTCATTCCACGTATCAAAATCGCATCTAGCACCCAAGATAACATCACCATCAGCGAGCGGTTCTCTGTTCAGCACAGGAGGCTCCACCGCCCGTATACCTTCCCCCTCATCGATCTTCTGCTTGCCTTTCTCCATAACCTCGCATGGCGGACACCGCGACTTCACCATTCTTTCCCACTCAGGCGAGCTCCCACCATCACGGTCTAGACCAGCCTCCCAGGCCGGCCACTTCCGCTTCCGTTCAGGCGAATGCATAGGCATTTCGTCCTCGGACTCGGAGTCGGACGACACGACAACAATTACCCCCATTTCCTGCAAACATGGGGGGGAGTGGAAGCCATGAAATGCAAGCGCTGACCAAGAAAGCTCAGCATTATACTATCTTGCAAATTCCTCTTTTACAAAAGGAAAAGAAGAAAAGTGTCCAACCCCCCCCCCCCCCTCTCTACCATAGTTACGGAGAAGCCCAAGCAACAGCAAGCTTGGGATCAAAATTTCCAGTTTACGGTGAAAAAACCAGCAAGATTACAATTGAATCATGGTACCGACCAGCATTTCACTAACCGTTCATGGCAAATATTACCTCCTCGGTCTCCTAGCCGGTCGACTACTCTGGCCAGCAGCTGGTGCGGACCGGCTAACCGCCAATGCCCGAGGTCCAACCGCGGTTATGGTGGCGACTAGCCGCTGGCGGCAGCGCCGCGGTCGGGCGCGCACGCCATGGCGCAGCGACCGAAACCCTAACCGGGCGGTTGACGGAAGAGACGAGCGGCTGGCCGGCGATTAAGGTCGGGTTTGGGGCTCCCCTCGCCGGCTCTGATGGTTGCCGACGTGAATCGAGGCGGAGGAGCAAGCAATCGACGAGGGGGTCGCTGGGATTTGTGGCTCCTCCGTGAGTTGGGGTTTTGGGGATACCGGAGAGTTGGAGACTGTGTGCGTCTGACCGTCTGTACATTCCACGACAAGGCGGGAAAATTATCCCATTATCATTAAATTTGTATGTCAATTCTTATGCAAATATATCATGTGAAAGCCTTGCTCTTTTTCGCGTATCGTGCCGTTTCGCGTATCGTGCCGTTGTGTATTATTGTAGCAATTTTTGTTATTTTTATATAGCCTATATGTTGTGATAATTCGTAGCGATTTTTTCATGGTTTTTAGTAGTCGTTCCAAAGATCCTAAAACTATTTTTTAATTATTTTTTTTAATAATTTTGAGACCTCTTTTCGAGAGCTCTCAAATTTGCTACAGTATTACGCCAACGCAATGATACGATGAAAAGAACAAGGCCGAAGTCATCTGAGTCGCTCAATATGGTTCCAAGTGATATAACGTAAAACACAAATTTTAAAAAGTAATGTGGGAAAAAACCCGGCCAAGGCTGACCAGCCCAAAACACATGCATATGATTTTCTTCTTTTTAACATCTTTTTTATTTTTCTAGCCATATAACACAATAAATAATGGTGAAATCTCCGAAATTCAAATTTCATTTGAACCAAATGACGTAAAAGTAATCATAGAATTTTTCACTAAAAAACAAATTTTGAGAAAATTTGTTCAAATTATCGCTAGAATAGGAAATACCGGCCTCGGTTATCCCCAATACTAACTAAATCCTCATTGAGAGCCAAAAAAGATTCACCAAATGGAATGGAACACGAAGATATGAAAAGGTAAAGAGAAAAATACACGAAGAGGGGACCTATCCTAAGAGAAGCAAACCAAGATGGAAGTGAAGAGCCGGAGATAGTAGGGCTAGGGCGGCACAAGGCGGAGCTGGCAAGGAGGAAGAGGCGCCGTGTTATCGGAGATGGTTCCCTTATTTCTCTTGTGTGCTTTGAGGTGCTCCTCCGGTAGTATGGTTGCCTCGTCCGTGTGGCAGGCAAAGACAGAAAAATGGGTGTGCGATGAAGAGAATAGCCAAAAATAGAAAGGTGTTTCACTCGTTAGCAAGCGAGCAACCCAGTGAGAGAGCATTGGTCTAGCACCCGCAGAAGAAGCTTGAATCCTCACTCTATAACATACACTCTTAGGCTGTTTTGTTGCCTTTTTAGTTGAACCAGATTGTATGCGCTGAACCAGGCTGGTTGGAACCAGACTAAGATGATGCAAATGATTGTTGTTTGGTTAGATGTATAAGATTGTACAGGCTACGTAGAGATGTTGTTTGGTTGACTACACTAAGGAGATAATGGCACGGAGAAATTCAAAAGAGGGATGAAACATTTTAAAAAATAAATTCTAGAAAATCAAAATAACAAAAAATCAATTATGAAAATAAAAAAAATTAAAATAAAGTCTCATAAATAAATAAATTCAAAAAAGAAAATTTTAAATTTTTAAAATTTATATGGCAAGTGGCAAGTGTGGTCTCGTTTTGTTCCAAAAAATATCAATAACCCATTTTTGAAATCAGTTTGGTAATAAAAAATACTAATCAAAAGATATAGCAAATAAATGAATCAAATGTGTCGCGCATGTGGTTGTTGCTACATCTGTAGAGCCCGGCTCTTGAGAAACGTCCAATTTGGTTGTATCTCCAGAGCCTAACCCGGAGGGGTTAATTGCATCTCGAGAGCCTGGTTCAGATGGGTAAGAAGACAACTAAACACCCTAATTTTATATCTCTAGATGCAAAACTCCTTGGATGCAGGCAACCAAACAGACTATCCATTAACTCTATCAATTTCTCGAAAATTTCATCACGCTTCACACTACATTTTAAAAGATTTCTTCCCTCCAGCAAACATTATACCAAAATTTTGCATTTTACAACATCTCCTAAATATGCTCTTTGTAAGCATAAGGATGTAATACAATGGATGATTGTATTGAGCCTCGAGGGCGGCTTATATAGAGTACATGACTTGGTGGAGAAGCTCCTAACTTGGTAGACTAGAAGATCCACCTACAGATAAGGAATAATCTATACATAGAAGGCAATGTTGGATTACAAATCCTAAATTTCCAAATAAAGAGAGATCATGTTGATTTACTGTATTATCCCCCACAGTCGTAACGAGAGCACCGCACATGCAAGACTGAAGAGATAGTCGACTAAAAAGCCAGCATCGCCCTGCAATCGTAGTGGGATCATCACATTTGTTGAAACTGGAGAAGAAGCCGATGAGAATGCTCAAATTGATGGTAGTTCTTTTGATGCTGATGGTGAGGTAGCCGAGAGTGAGGAGCCTGTGGTCGTAGTCGCGAAGAGTGTCGAGTCGAGGTAGTCGATGTCAAGGTAGCTACACATGGAACTGCGTACACAAAGATGTGTCATGGCAGTGGTGATGCTGGACAAGGATGTGCAAACCCAAAGCCTGTGATGGCACTAGATAAAAGGCTGGCATGGATGCAGCGAAGGAAGTGGGGCGCCAAAGAGACTGGGGTAGTGGTTGCAATGGAAGTTGCGTCGAAGAGACCAAGTGTGGCCGCCGTGGAGGAGGTAGTGCCCAATACACCCGTGGTGGCCACGATGGATGAGGTGGAGCTAAACATTCTCGAGGTATCCACAGCGGAGGAGGCCGCGACACCGAATAGGCTCCTGGTGGCCGCAGCAAAGGAGGTCGTGCCAAATAGGCTCGAGATGGTAGCCACAAATGTGATTGTTGCACCGAAGTGGTTAGAGTGGTTGTGGCAAGGGAGAAAGCACCGAACATGCTAGGTGTGGTTGTCGCAGTGGTGGCAACGGTGATGTTGCTGGGCTGTCATAACGCGAAACCAGTGGATCCGAACCCAAAGAGGGACGAGAGGAGGCGGGGGGTGGACACGGTGGCAGGGGAGGCTGAGATGAGATATGAGCCAAAAGCGGGAGCAGATGGATCAATGGAAGAGAAGAGAGAGAGAGAGAGAGGAGCTGAAGGCTGGGGCACAGAAGTATGCAGTCACGGCGAGCTGGTAGATTGAGAAAGCTAATAGGGCAGTGGAGAAGAAGGGAGTCGATGTCATGGATCCTAGAACGACGAAGGAGCTTAAAGCGAACAAGGTTGCCATGGTTATGGGGGCGGCACAAACTGATCTATGATTGAAAAAATTGATCTTTTGATCAGAGAGAATCCCGATCAGAAGATGACCATAAAAAGACATGAACCGATCTATGACTGGAGACTCTAAGTACGGGTTGTGCGGCCCCTAAGAGAGATTATGGAGATGAGATCATCTCCTAGGGATAGCATTGCGGAAGCTGTGTTGGCGGTGGATTAGGAACGACACCGCTCTGATACCATGTAAGTGCAAAGGATTTAATGCAATGGATGATTGCATTGAGCCTCGAGGGTGGTTTATATAGATTACATGACTTGGTGGAGAAACCTCTAATTTGATAGACAAGAAGCTCCACCTACAGATAAGGAATGATCTCTACTGATAAGGCAATGCTGGATTACAAATCATAAACTACCAAATAAAGAGTTGTATTTTCGATATACTCTAACACTCTTAAAGAATGTCTAACAAATCTACATACTAGATGCCCCTTCTCTATCCTACTTTAACAGAGTATCTACATGAGTCTCTAAATTTAGAGATTCTTTCCCCTATCCACTTAAAGGATGAAAAAATAGGGAATGAATAGTGGTTTTAAAAAAGGATGCAGAGATCCAAATTTAGAGATGATGGTGATGCTCTTATACCGCTGTACTTATGTCATACTTTAAATTCATATATTCACTCTTTACTACTCATATGACGATCCTCCTAGATTTATATTCGATTTATTGGAGAGATCACTTGTTTTCCCTTCCATTCAAAACTAATATCATATCTGCCCAAAGTCAGGCTAATCATGTTAATCCTCAACCTCGAGCAAGAGCATTCTTAACTTAAATGAATGTAAACTTGAGTATCCAGGTATGTGCTTGATGATGGCTCATAAAATCAGCTACCATCACATATATATCTTATAGTGATCGATAGCACAACACATATAAGATTGGGCATAATTTACGTAAATCAAATAATATGGACTATAAAACATGTCCAGCATACTCAATATTATAGCAGCGGAAACCACAAGTTTGTTCAACAAAAACAGTAGTGAAAGTTTTTCATAGTTAAACCAGCGTTATATGCACCACCGGGTAACTAACCGGAAATTAGAACTCCACATCTTGCCTGCTAGTGCCATCATATCATTTTTATAGTAGTATTCAATCATGGAATCGTCTTCACCTAAAATTATTGTAACAGGATGAGTGCAAAAGGTATTCACATGAGGAGGTAATATATCTTTAATCATTAATTTTAAGAAAAAGAAGGTTAGGAGATTATTTTCAATGTAAATAGCATTCATAAGACATATATAGACATAAGTAGATCATAAATGTCACTAATAACGGTAGAAGCATAATCATATTTCATTATCAATACTTAAATTATTCAAAAAATGGGGTTCTAACCATTCTTGGTCTCTATCCAAACATATTCAAAACATCCTTGGGGCTCTATCTATCCTTACTCTCTATCCGACCAAACCACAAGAAACCCTATGCTCAGAAAGAAATCACGATTGTTGTATGGGGAATGCACCCACCCACTATGACATGGTGATAAACACCACATTGAGGTTGGGACCATCTAGAGCAGCGGCGAGTAGAGCATGATTGCCAAATGGATATCCTCAGCCCTTGGCTTCCCTCACAACATGGAGCATAGAACAACAATATTTCACTCTGCACGTGTGTAGCGGAGCAACTCCTCTCGGATGAACCTCCCATGTGAGGCGAAGAAAGGATAGTCCGGGGAGTGACAAGGCAGACCAAACCGACTTCCCATGTAAGCGGGGTGGTGTCCCAACGCCCCCAACGAAGCAAAAGCTCGGTGTAATGGGCCATGTAAGCTAGGGAACAAAAATCATACTATAGGGGTCCACTAAGTGTTAGGATATACATCATTGGATAATTGGTGAGAGGGTGTTTTGTCCTCTCCTCACGTTGTAATATGGAATGACCTACTCGCCCATCAAAGAAGAAATAGGTAAGGATATCATGGTCATTTCGTGGCAAAGAGACCAAGAACCCCCGAAAATTCACCTTTCTTAGGGCATTTGCATCTAGCTATACATCCCAATTTTGAAAATTTTGAATAAAAAACTTTTGAGTGGAATAAAATTTCTAAAAAATTAAAACTTTGTATGACCTAATATTTTTCAAAAGCAAATGAATTTTATGATTTCAAAAGTTTTGAATCAATATTTGAAAATATACAAAAGTTCTAGGAGGCGAAGCCAGCTACCCACGATCTGCCATCTCCATTCAAGGGACATGATCTTTCCTTTGGCCTTGCTATCACCCTGGAGATTGACTAGCACTAGCCGGGCATTCAAGGGACATGATCTTTCCTTTGGCCTTGCTATCACCTTCACTACTAGGGAACGGGCCTTCTATACCGACACATCAGTCCCGGTTAACTATAAACCCAGATTGATAGTGGCATCAGTCCCGGTTCATAGCTACTAGGTCAAAAGCACGATTTTTCGTCCACATTAGTCCCGGTTTATGTCACAAACCGGGATAAAAGAGCGCTTTGGCAGACGCGTACATGCCAGCTAGCACGGGCACATAGCTTCAGTCCCGGTTCGTGTTACGAACCGGGACTAAAGCCTCGTTCCAACATAGTTCAAAAGGAATGCATATCGCAGTCTAGTAAATACGCGTGGCTGGGTGGGTTGATTAGAAGGGTGAGTGCAGAGTCCCGTTGTGGCAGGAGGTTCGAGTCTTGAGTTCGCCATATTTTTTAGATATTTTCTACACTGTGTTAACGTTTCATATTTTTTAGATATTTTCTACACTGTGTTAACGTTTGTGTCCCGGTTTGAAAAACCGGGACTAAAGGCCTGTGACCTTCAGTTCTTAAAAGTTGTCCCGGTTTGGCAATCGGAATTAAAGCCAGTTGCCAACCGGGATTAAAGGTCCTTTCCCTAGTAGTGCCTGGAGATTGACTAGCACTAGCGGGGCCTCCTGGAGCTCTTCACGGAGTCCTTTGATCACCGTCTAGGTAGCTCAGGCCTCAGGCTAGTGCAGACGATTTCTCTGTCTTCACCTTAGCTGCCTTGAGCTCTTCCTCTTTGGCACAGTTGAGGCCTCCGCCTTTTCAAGTGCCAACTGCATGGCAACTAGCTCCTTTGCGAGCTAGAAGCACCTGTCGCATAGCTATCGAGCACTATACGTGATTACGTGAAGTTCGTGGTGGCGACTTGGAGTTTCGTCTCTTAATTTGCCATCTGCGGTTGTCTCGACATCCAAAGTTTGAGCTTGGGAAAGCTCGAGCTCTTCCTCGAGCTTCTTCTAGTGCTCTTCCCACCGCTTAATTCGCGAAGCATTTTGAAGTCGACTGCCTTGTGGCATGCTAGGTACATGCTTTGCATGGCGCTGCAGAACCACCGATTTAACATGGAAAAGGTGCTAGGTTAGTAATGATCTTATTGGAAAACGGGACTAATTAATAGGTTTCTTACCTGACAGTCTTAATTCCCTAGCCTATCCTCTGGATCAAAGAACAGCTCCCGCACCCTCGGGAGACTGTCTTGATAAAGGACCTTAGGCACCCCTTCACTGACGCATCTTGCATCTGCGGGGGCAAGCTGTGGGCCCTAACCCTCTTTTCCGGCGTCGTCACTCGCCTCGACCAGGCTCTCTCATGCCCACGAGCATGCGAGGTGCCATGGGACAGGAATGACTGCCATGCTGTTGGGTCTAGCGGCGCCACCCTTATTTTGATTCTCAGCAGCTTTGACCGCAAAGGGTATCCCTAAAGGGAATATGCACTAAATTAATTATGGTGATGATTATAATACATCTTTATTTATTTACTTATGATTATCGATTCCCTGAATTAATGCCATGACTTTGTTCGTTGGGTACGACTTGATTGTGAAATGCATTGTTATATTGACGTTATTCTAAACGGGTTTCTGATCCATATCATTATGAGGAGCGGTGGTGATTTGATCAGCACATGTATTTGTTAATGATAATGTTTCACATTCTATAGATAAATAGTCCTTAGAATGGAGATCACCATGTATGCGCAGCATGTAAACTCGTATGCTTTGGTGTCATCAAACGGTGCACTATTACAACATAGTTATAAAGGTGACTACTGGGTATGACACGATACATAGTTCGAGGTGTGATGATTGAGATGGAATTTACAGCTCCTAGATAACGGGAGAAATACCTCTAAGCCTCTCGTGTGGATGGACAGAAAAAGCGCACGGTCGTGCTAATTTGACTAAGGAGTTAGTCATGTTTTGTATGCAACACACTATCGAGTGAAGTGGTCGAGCTATTAACAAGGGTGGCGCGCATCTTTTGTTGAGCTTGACTGGTATCATGTGGCAAGGGGATCGGTATGTGAGTGTATAAAGGATCAACCAAATACTGATTCTGTGCATTTGGGGATCAATACGTAGTTATGCACTGAACCTAACGGGTCACACACTTAACGGGTTGGACTATTTAAAATTTTTGTGTGGATATGATCCTCATGGGAAATTGAGCCTTAGTGGGCCGCAACCCACTAGTGTGGAGGCCGGGGGCGGCGCATACCTGATTGCACCACCTGAGTCATGCGCCCCCTCTTCCTAGAAACCTTAGCCATGTGGCGAGATGCTAGCACACCAATCATGGCGTTCCTGCTTAGTACGTGTAGATATTGGTAGAGGCGTTGCTGCACACGGACGCGCTGTTCGGTTGGATATCCGACGACCTTCGGTGACTCCGACCAGAACCACGACTCATCGATCAAGAAGAGTTTATCCCCGACCACGATCGTTACTTGCTCGGTGCTGATCGAGGCGTGCACAACTACTTCCACTACACACGTGTGTCTACTTCCGCTGCACCTGCACGTCTTGAGTAACGATCCACGATCCCTATTTGCATGAGATCTTGGGTAAATTGCGGTAGGAAATTTTGAATTTGTGCTTGCGTAGCTTTCTCGTTTCCTAGCAATGTTATCAGAGCCGATCATGTGTAGTATTGGATCTAGATTAAATTGGGTATGGTGATATGTGGCGGTCGTTCACGGGTTAATTGGATCAATCGGTATTCTGGGCAGAGGTATGAGTTGATAGCGCCATGTTATCAAAAGATTAGTTCATCCTCTTTCAGAATTGAGATGCACAAATCCCCTACCGGCTGGTAACACCATCGGGGATGCGTGCATGCCAAATAGATTGGGGCAACAGATTGAGGTTGCATGCGGTTGCCGTCTTCTCAAGGACACCTCGCGTGTCGGATAGATATGATCGATCTTATGAAACTCTAGGCATGTCAATGACTCGGGAATCATCTTGATATGATCATCCTGGTTAAATTTTCATAGCGTTTTCGTAGATATGATCTCGCCCCTTGAAACCCAATCTAAGGCGACCGGGCCTAGATTAAATGCTCGCCTTTTTATAGAATAGAAAGGGAAGGTTTTGAGGGCTGGTTCTTGATCAAAACTAGGAAAGTACTTATGATAAGGGGGTCGTTGGGAGACCTCCGCTTATCGGCAAGCAAAACTCCGTGAATTGTGGTTAAATGATGACTTAAAACTAGCTCACATTACGCACGTTAGAATCCGATTCTACGTCTAACTTGTTTTTGCAAGGAATGATGTGGACATTATGCATTATTGTAATTTTGATTATCTACGTGTCATGGTTAATTGCAACTGATGGATGTCCATTGTTGTATAACGGACTGCTTGCCGGCGTGTGATGCATTAAAACCCTATGTAAAATTGTACTACCTGCTAGATATAGTAGTGTAGTGCAGATTCATTGAGGTTTCCACCCTGGTGGTCTGGTGAACAAGGATGGTCGTGGAGATAGAGATCGCCGCATCATGGGCCATACTAGTTCGCAATTTAATATGATTATCTGTGATGTTATTCCTTGCATTGCTATTCTTTCACGTCATATGTGGTGAATATGTTAACTTGATGATTGAATAGTTTCTCTTGGAAAATTAAGTTATATGCCCTTTTCCAATAGCTGCACTTATCGTCTTGTACGTTGGCAGGTAAGGTCTTTACAAATTAGGAACACCATCTTTTTCCTTGTACAATAGGGTGACTATAGCCTAACCCATGCATTCACAAACATAGTATTGGTTTGCTTAACGGAGTCATCCAAATAGGATTTAGGACTTTGAGGCATCAAGGTTATGAACCGGGGCATATGATGCCACCCAACAAGGGTCACATACGATGTGATTCGCAAGATATTGGCTACCTATACCACTGGGTTCAAGCAGTGTAGACAAATCTCACTCGAGCTTTAATGAATATGGATCTTGTCCCATGGAGATTGCCAGAGGGAAAGTGATTTTATTAGGATCATCTTTTATTAAAATTGTTTAATGGAATACTAACATGAACATGGTGCTAAAAATTTGCTTATTTCATTAAATTGTAGATGTCGCCTAATGATGTTGTTGCAACGCTGGTTTCAGCTTGTAGTCCATTATAGAGATAGAGAAACTCTCTGTAACGACTTTTATTGATAGGTATCGAAACTTGAGAATTATTTTCATGTAATGGAAAAAGGAATATGTTCTAGAGGATCCCTATCATAAAGAACCGGGGGATGATGCTATTGTTGCTGACCACAAAGCTTATGAGAAGCACTACAATAATTCAAGTGATGTAAGCCCCAATACTTGATTCAGTAATAGATAAATATAATCGGTAAGGGAAACCTGTTTTTGGAGCCATTAATAATAGAGGATCTGACAAGCATTCTTTGATATCATCAAAAGCTTTCTGTTGTTCTGGACCCCAATAGAACCCATTGGCATTTTTAAGTTTCAGTAAGAGAGAAAATGCACTATTTATCAAGAAAAGTTCAATCTAAACCTCAAGTAATTTATTTTGCTGATTAGCTCTTACAACCTTTTCTTCTTTCTTGGAGGCTCAATATCCAAAAACTTTCTGACCGATACTCCAAAAGCATTTTTTGGGGTTCATCTTCATCTCATACTTCCTAAATCGCGCCAGTACAGTCACCAAATCTTTAAGAAAAAACCCTACAAAACCTTTAAGAAAAATTCTAGAAAAATTCCAGTAATTTTTAGAAGCCATCATTTAGCCACCCTCAAAATTTCAAGCCCAAATCTCAAGGGTAGCCCATGATCCCATGAAATGTTGCCATTCTGCCGGGAGCTCGTCAAACCCATGAAACAATTAGCAAACATGGGAGAACAAAGACCAAACTTGTAGGAGAGACTTAAGAGGCCCAATCTCGTGCTAAGCCAGAAGCCCAAGCCAAAATTCATGGATTTTAGAAATTACCAAATTTGGGAGAGTCCTAAATCTACTCAGATTAGAATTTGATCCCAATTCAAAGTCTACCCACTTAAGGGCCTGACCTAGGTCGTCCTTGACAGTATAAATACCCCCAAGACCCCCTCTCAAGTCCACAACTCGAGAAGCCCCCAGATCCCAACACTAGACGTCGAAAACCCTAGTCCCAGAAGAGTTCTTGAGGTATTTCTCCTCGTGCTTTGCCCAAACTCGAGTGTAGATGGCCCCATTGTGTAGAGCTCATCGAGGCGGTAAAGATGGATACCCGGACCATCATTTTGGTGAAGAACTGCGTCGGGAAAAGCTCGCCGGAGTTGCGCCGTCGCCCCTACGCCGCCTCGCCGCCGACAGCGTCACCGTCCGTGCCCTGCCGCGCAAAACCCGCCGCGCAACTGCAGCGCGACACCTGGCACCGCAGCTGCCGCCTTCGGCCACGCCCATGCGCGCATCGCCCCACCGCCCACGCGTCGGCCTGCCACTGGCCGTCGCCGCCAGCCAACCCCGTCGAGCCGCGCGTTGTCCCCACGCCCGTTCCCTCCCGCGTCGCGTCGCCGCCCAATCCGCGCTTGCCACGTGTCGCCGCCGAGTCGCTCACGCCCGCGTCTGCCAATCCGAAGCCGCCATACGTCACCCCGCCGCTGTGCGCTGTGCGCCGCTCGCCGGTTCGATCGGTTTTCTTCGGTTTAACAGGTTTAGTTATTTCTATGATTTTCTATTTATTCAAATCTTCTAGGAATTGTTTAGGGACCATCCGATGTTCAAATTAATTAGATGATTCCAGAGCCATTAAATCCCATAAATAGTCTAGAATTTTATATATTTTATTGAGATATATAATATGTTGATTACAATACTCCAAAAGCATTTTTTTGGGTTTCATCTTCATCTCATACTTCCTAAATCTCGCCAGTACAGTCACCAAATCTTTCAAGCATTTTTCTCCCCTCTGTGACATCCACCATTTTTGTCGTATGTAACTTGTATTTTCAAAACCCTAAAAGTTGAATAAAAGGGAATTGCTATATACAAAACTCTAGTTTAAACTATTTTAAATTAGGTTTAAGCCAAAACCCTACAAAACCTTTAAGAAAAATTCTGGAAAAATTCCAGTAATTCTTAGAAGCCATCATTTAGCCACCCTCAAAATTTCAAGCCCAAATCCCAAGGGTATCCCATGATCCCATGAAGTGTTGTTGTTCTACCGAGAGCTCGTCAAACCCATGAAATGATTAGCAAACGTGGGAGAACCAAGACCAAACTTGTAGGAGAGACTTAAGAGGCCCAATCTTGTGCTAAGCCAGAAGCCCAAGCCAAAATTCGCGGATTTGAGAATTTACCAAATTTGGGAGAGTCCTAAATCTACTCGGATTAGAATTTGATCCCAATTCAAAGTCTACCACTGAAGGGCCTGACCTAGGTCGTCCTTGACAGTATAAATACCCCCCAAGACCCCTATCAAGTCCACAACTCGAGAAACCCCTAGATCCCAACCCTAGCCGTCGAAAACCCTAGTCGCCGAAGAGTTCTCGAGGTATTTCTCCTCGTGCTTTGCCCAAACCCGAGTGTTGATGGCACCATTGTGTAGAGCTCGTCGAGGCGGTAAAGATGGATATCCGGATCATCGAATTTGGTGAAGAATTGCATCGGGAAAAGCTTGCCGGAGTTGCACCGTCGCCGCTGCGCCGCCTCGCTACCGACAGCCTCGCCGTCCGTGCCCTGCCGCGCAAAACCCGCCGCGCAACTGCAGCGCGCCACCTGGCACCACAGCCGCCGCCTTCGGCCGCGCCCGCGTCCGCCAATCCGAAGCCGCCACACGTCGCCCCCGTCGCTGTGCGCCGCTCGCCGGTTTGGTTGGATCGATCGGTTTTATTCGATTTAACAGGTTTAGTTATTTCTATGATTTTCTATTTATCCAAATCTTCTAGGAATTGTTTGGGGACCATCCGAAGTCCAAATTAGATGATTCCAGAGCCATTAAATCCCATAAATAGTCTAGAATTTTATATATTTTATTGAGATATATGTTCTTATCTCAATAAGAATATATTTTATATATTTCTATGATATATGTTTTTCTGTTCTTATCTATTTACATCTACGTGTAGATCGCACCTGCGTGCACTGTTCGGAGATTTTTCACGAGCAATTCGAAGGAGGATCCCAAGACCCGGAGTACTATCAAGGCAGCATAGATTGCATCTTGCTCTCCTATTTTGTAAAACTCACCCGTTAATTGTTTTATTTACTTTTCTCTTTGTATGAAATGAAGGGAAGGGTTAGAATCCTATTTTATTCACACTAAGTCATCTACCCTGTGAAGGGAAGGGTTGCCTTAGTATTTCCTAGTCTATCCTTATGCATAGATGCTAGTGCTCGTGGGTTGGTAGTTGTTTAAGTTATTCATCATTTAATTATTCTTGTGACTTGGTATAATTGGAGGTGTTGAGTTACTTTAATAACCTAATCAACTAAAACCTACGTGTCGTGTGTTGACTAAAGATGGCAAGTCGGGTGGTTTTGTGGAACGAGGATTGTGGTGGAGGTAGTCACCTTGGTCTAAGGACCATTGATGTGTGCTTATCCGGCCAAACTATACAAGCGCAACCATAAGCGCTAGCTCTAGCATGTCGGCCAACATGTGCTAGTCCTGGCTTAGTAGTTAGGGAAAACTGTTAGCACACGATACTTTGAAAAGATCAGGCTGAGGTCCATTGGCTCAAGAGGGGACCCGTAGTATCAAAACCTTAGAGGGGGTATCAGTGTTAACAGAAGGAACTAATGAATCCCCTTATATTGTTACTTGGCCTGGGCTCCAAAGGAAGAGCTAAGACATAAAAGTACCACTAGGCTTATGGGTAAAGTGTGCTACACTCTACTGAGGTTAAAACTATCATGATAGCTGTTCCCACGGTCATGGGAGGGGAGGAAGGTCGTACATGGTAGTCTCATATGTTGTTAATTAACCTGATGGGTTGGTTTGGTTTGAGTTATTTGAGGCTTTTGCATTTCTGCAGAGGGGCATGGAAGCCAAGCTCTGTGTGTTTATTTCGGGAATCTTATCATTACTATTTGTTTTACAAATGGTTTTACAATACTTTAATTAATTTGACTAAAATAGGTGTTTATGCAAAATAGCCAACATGTTCTTGTTATATCATTACATTCATTATAAGGATTATTGTTGGGTAGCCGTGTACTCACTATACAAACCACAGATATATTTGTATTCAGGAGAAGATTCGGGTCCGGTTTGCCTACAGGATCAGGAGGATTCTATGCCGGATTTCGACCAAGACTAGTCGTCGCTTAAGATTTGGATTAGAGCATCGTCATATCTTATTTCCGCTGCATTTATCTGAATTTCCGCACTATGAACTATATTATGTCATTTTAAGAAAACTATTGTAATAAGTGGTTGTGCTACAATTAATTTTGCATATTATGTTATTTTCTTAGATAATTGTGATTGTGTGATGATGTTCAACAACTTTTGCTAATGAGTTGGTAGCATTGATCTCTGGGACTGGTAATCGATCATGAGTGGATCCTGGTGAAGCCAGGGTTGCGACACTCTTGTGATTTGATCACTACATCATCAATATAAATTTCAACCAATTTCTTTATCAGGCCATGAAAGATCATATTCATAGCCCTCTAATAAGTTTCCGTAGAGATAATTAGCCCAGAAGTCATTACTACCCACTCAAATAAGCTGATGGAACCTAGGAATCTGAAAGTTGTCATATTAACATCTTCCTCTACCATAAAAATCCGATTGTAACCAGCATTGCCATCCAAAAAGTTGATCATATAATTGCGAGACGCAATGTCAATAAGACTATCAGCTATGGGCAGCAGATATTCATCTTTATAACTTTCCTTGTTCAGGTCCTTCAAGTTGATGCCTGTGTGAATCTTATTCATTTTCTACCCATAGGAACTATGCTTGAAATCCAATTAGCATATTTGCACGACCTTATAAATCTGACTTCCAACGATCTTTCAATCTCAGTTTTAACTTTATGAAAAACTTTGTCATCAATATTTCGTGGAGCTTGTTTAAATGGCAGACAGCCTAGCCTCATCCTGATCAACAATGGATCGGCTTAAATTGGGAATTTTATGATATTCCCAAGCAAAACAACTTCTATACTCTTTCAAAATAGAAATTAGTTGTTCCTTGAATTCCTTGTGCAGTTTTACACTCACAAAAGTTGGCATTTTTACATCACCATCTCCTATATCGACTTCTTCTAATTCATCAGCCGATATGAAACCCTAGCCTAACTTGTGCTCAAAATCTTCTAATGATCTTCACTCCATAAATCTGACATATCAGAAGATTCTGTTTCTAGCATAATCGGCTTAAAGAATGATTAGCCTACCTTGATGAAGACACACTCACCTAAAGATCTCCTAGACAAACACTCCATAATCCTAGAAATTCCACATTGTTTGAATCAATTAAATCAATCTGGTTTGAATCAACTAAATTACACAACAATTGGCATGAATCCAATCTTGTCCAAAAAGAGCTCTATAATTCCCTTTTCTTTTGACAACAAAATTGTTGCTTATAAATTTTACAACCAACTGTGTGTTCCACCATGAGCACACCTTTAGATGGAGTTGGATTGCCATTGAAATCATTCAAAACCAGATTGGTCTTAACTAAATCTTCAATTGACTTTTCCAATTTTCTGCAAGTGGTATATGGCATAAGATTAATTAGTGGCTCCTCCATCGATTAAGAACCTCAAGATTGGTTTGTCATTAATGTATCCCTTCAAATACAACGGCTTCACATGTTGATGTGCTTCTTTAGGCTTCCATAATATAACTTCTTCTGTCTCCAACACAAATTGAGCAAAAGCTGCTTCTTCATCATCACTATTTGCTTTGAGTTCTAGAAAAACGTTGGGTAGTACTCAAACCATTGATCTATGTCATGTCGGCTTTGCTGCCCCTGAATCCTTTGTTATAGTTATTTTTGGATAGGCCTGTTCCTGGGCAGCCCAACTCGGCGAGCCCATCCCGACCCGGCCCGGCCAGACCGATGCATCGGAACAGTCTCGGGCCTCAGTCTGAAGCCCGACCGTTGGGATGGGTCGGGCTTGAGCCTGGGAAAATGTGCATCTAGCCGTGGTCGGGCCGGGCTTTTAGGTTCGGGCCAGGCTCAGGCCTGAAGAGGAGGCCCGAGGCATCAGGCCAAGCCGGGCTCGGGCTTGGTCCTGTGGGACCAGGATTTTCCAAGCCCAGCCCAAAACCCGGCCCGGCCCGGCCGATGATCAGGTCTACTAGTGGACGCCACTCTTGTTTCACAGGTCTCAACTTATTGAATGTAGCATCCCTTTCTCTTTCATCTTTAGCTTCTAGCATTTCTGTATTGCGTAACCTTTGAAGTTGACGGCTTTGACACTTGGTCAAACCTTTTGAGACAACAATTAAGATTGCGTACCATCGGTCTATGAACGTTCTCCCTTTTCACAATCTCAGAGTGCTCATCATTAGGGAACTCAAGTCGATACCTTATAGGGAACCTCTCTTGACCCCTGACTGGGATTGCATGGCACTCCGGACAATTCTCGATGGTCGGCAGATCCATCTCTTCTCTCCAACAATATTGGAAAAAAAAGACATCCCTAATGAGGATTCTCCCCTACATCTTTATAGAGAAAATTTTCCTTTCTCGATGCCTCGGGAAGATATTCATTGTTGATTCCCTCTGATGCTTTTGCCGATCTTTTGAAATTTTCTCATTCTTGTGAAATCGGTCATCGAAGGTCACCTTTGGACGTATCGGCTTGTTCGTTGACACTCTTTTCATTTCATACCATCTATCTTGGGCCAACTCACCTTTTGGTTTGATATACCAGTTAAGAACATGCTACGGCGAACAGAGGGGGTGAATGGGAGCCTTGAATTTCTTCGGACCGGTGCTCCTTGAACTCACCATCCTTTGAAAACACGAACAACTGTGACAACTATGTGTACCCCCTAGCATGAGAGCCATGGAATATGTGGGGATATTTTCAATCACAATCGTGATTGTCAAGTATTCAAATCTTTCTTTAATATAGCACATCAAGCCAAATCATTAGAGGCACTTTCAGAAAAGCAAAAGAAAATTCTACAAAATTTGTTCTCACTTGGAGCAGGGAGATCGTGGGTTTATGGTGCTTCCAAATTTTTGGGAATTTTTATCCCAATGCAAAAAGGAATCGTGAAGCACAATACCAAAAAGCTCCTAAAAAATCCTTGTAGAAAAATCAGGAAAAATCAAACATCACAAGCTATCAGGATCATTGAGTAGAAAGTTTAGAGCTCGGTGCTCACCTCATTACTCCCAAACGGTGCAAGAACATGACTCCAGATTTTTACGGTGCATATATAAATGAGTCGCGCACCTTCTTCAACAAGAATCAATTAAAAATACTTTTTATAAAAGTTTCTAAATTCAAACACTGGCTGTTGCGCAAATAAAAAATTCTGAACAGATTTGCAACTTGATGGAAAACATGATCTCTAGTCAATCCTAGGGTGCAAAAGAGATGTAAAACCATATGAGCACCCGTAAGACATCTTGGATAAGAAGAATAAAGAACGACAGGAGGAAAATAAACTAGTTGAAACGACAATCATAAAAGCAACAAGATCAAAACATATGAACTAGTAAGAACGAGATATGAACTTGAGGAATGAAGGTTTCATTGCATAGATAGTCGAAAGATTACAAGTCGCTCTCGCAACCACAAGCACTCATACACCCTTCTCACCAATCTGAAATTTCTAGCTCAAGGGGTGAGGAGGAGGTGCTCCCCTCCACCCTCTATTTATAGCCTTAGGGTGTCTCCAACAGTAATCCCTAAATTCGGTCCCCTATACCCTCATATACAGGCTTCCTTTAAAAAGATTTCCTCCCTATATTTCTTCCATCTCCAACAGCGTTCCCTATATGGAGAATTATATAGGGGAAGGAGAGAGAATCCCTACATATAAAGGAATGAAGAGAAATTCTCTATTTTAGGGAATGGAATAGGGAATGCTGTTGGAACATATAGGGGAAGAATATGTCCTCTATTTTGGGGTAGAGAACGCTTTAGGGAAGTTTGTTGGAGATAGCCTTAGGGGTGAGACCCCCAAAACCCTATGGGTTGCCTCCACCCATGATTTGAGGATCAACGGTGTACAACACACACACACCATATAACTCACTCTCGACAAAGAATATTCTGCCATATTCCTTCGTCAGCATCCTCGCACCTTCCTTGCAGTATCCTGGTCAGCAACCCACTCCTGGGCCCACCAGTTAGTCCCGGTTTGCCACCAAGTGACCGATGCCCAGCCTCCAGTTGTCTCGAATCCTTGCTGTAGCGAAGCTTTTCGGTCATGCCATCTCTTGTGACCACGAGGTACTGAATCCGGTCGCTTGCACGCCCCTGGACACCCGAACCTCTAGTTCACCTCAGCGAAATGGCGTCAGCCACGTACCCACCAACACCTGTATCATAGAGATGAGTCCAAACCAAACACTTACCTTCTCCTGTAATGCTAGCTTCACAAACTTCATTAACATTGAAATCCGTGTACAAAAGATCATCGAAAATCAATCATTCATAAGAACTACCCCAACCCAAGTCCGTCGAACACGGTCCAATGACCATCGGACACTGTTTCAAAGTTTGCACCTATTTAGACACATGCTCTACCAAAGTATTTCAAAATCTAACCAAAGTAATACAATGTCACATATATTCATCACAACACCGGGGTATCCTTCACATGGATCTCAATAGCTCTATATTGCAACTCTAGCTTGCCTTGGATGACAATCTTCCTAGATCCGATCAAAACCTACTTTGGCTACTCGAGGTAACAAGATCATTCATCTTCTCTTTACCCTTATCCATTGCCCCTCGAGCATTGGGCCATGTTAATGGAAAGTGGCTCTTCATCCACTTGCATTTTTGATTTGCCATCAAACTTAAACCGACCTTCTTCATTTGTTCTTTCACTCCTTACTTGAAAGCATTACATTCAATGGTAGTATCTGAATGAGAATTATGTCACTTCAAATATTTTCTCTTCTTCAATTCTTCAACAGACAGTAACACATGCCCATCATGAAGCTTATCACACTTAGTCACGACAAAAGCATATTTGATTGTTTCTGGTTGGCTTTTAACCATGTGCAATCTAACTATTTCGTATTGTTCTTATACCATTTAGCAGCAAAAACTTTGGCCTCTTAATCCGAAGAACTATCGGCTTCATGATCCAGATAGTTTACCGATTTACCCTTTTTCTTGAACACCTTTTCGTAAACTCTCAACTTTCATTCATAAAAATCTGATGTGCCAACTAACCAAGATCTGCAAAGTCTTAGCTTGCAACTTTCTCCATGACAACCGGAAGTAGCCCTTGAAAAAGCCAAATAGGCTAACTAGCTATCCTGGAGATTTACGTTGTAACAACGACTCCTCACCTCTCTGAACCTCTGAATATAATCACTAACTGATTCCCCATACTTCTACCTTGCAGCGCTTAATTCTGAAAGCCTCGGCTCCATTTCACCCATATAAAAAATTCATGAAAATTTCTCTCAAGCTGGCCCCAGCAGGTAATTGAGTTCAGAGGTAGTGATGTGAACCATTTACAGCCAATCCAAACAAAGACAAAGGGAACAATCGACATATGAGTATAACATAGTGTTGAGACCCATGTAGACGGTCCCCTTAGGTGATGATGAATATATGTGACAAGAATGAATTTGACGCAGTTTTGAAGTTGTCTTGTTGAGGCATTGTTGGATTTTGCTGAGGTTGTGCTAAGTGTGTTTTGGCATGGGATTCAATGTTGATGATCATATGATGGACTAACCTTGCAGGAGAGGTAAGGTGTGTTGTTTTTGTGTGTGTTCACCTCTGTGATGTAGGTATCGGCGGGTACGTGGCTGACGCTTCACGGAGACAACTAGAGGCTAGTATGTCCGAAGGCGTGCAGGCGACCGGGTTCGATGATCTGGCGGTCACATTAGGTGGTGTACTCGAGGAGCTTCGCCATGGCAATAAGTCTGGGACAGCTGAAGGTTGGCGCATCGGTTACTTGGTGACGAAGTTGATCTGACTGGTGGGCCCAGACGTGGGCTAGCAGCTAAGGAAACTGTGAGGATTCTTCTCGAAGGAATATATAAAGGATATTCCTTTGCGGAACTATGTTGTTTAGTGTGTGAGTTGTACACCACTCATTCTCAAATGAAGGGTGGAGACGAGCTCTAGGGTTTAGGGCATCTCACCCTTGAGCTATAAAAGGAGGGGAAGGGGTAGCCTCTTCCTTCCATCCCCAAATGCTAAAAATTTCAGAAATGGAGAGGGTGAGTTGGGTGTGTAAGGGTGGCACCCTAGAGGTGCTTTGTGGCCATGGGAGTGTGGTTTGTAATCCCCAACTTCTATGCAATAAAATCATTCTTCTCTATGAGTAACTTGTTTTGATTTGCTCCTAGCTTTTCTTATTTTTGTTTTCCCTTTTGGAGCTCTTTTTTTTAGATGAACTCAGATGATTTCTTGCTTGTACACATATATAGTTGTCAAGTTGTTCGGGTTTTGGTGAAATCAGTAGCGTCGAAAATTTGTGACGTATATTCACCCCCCTCTAGTCACCTAACTCGGGGCTTCACATTGTTTGCAACTTATCCAGCTTGTGCCAAAAAAAAAGCCCTATATGTTAGTAGTAGCTAAATCATCACCCCCCTAAACTTATGAAAGTCAGGTATCTCACAATTTGGTGGATAAGGCATAATGTCAAAAATTGGAGAATATAGTTTTCGACAACATAAGGAAGTTTTGTCTAATAACCATAATCCATCTGAGTGTTGGCAACTATCTTCGTAATCTTATACGAGTGATTTTTTGGAGGAACAAACTGTTAGATATAATTAATCTTGACTTGGATAATAAGTAACACTTAGGCAGCAGCTAGTAGATGGCTCAATAGTAGCTAGAAGATGCTAGAATTGCAGATGGTAATAAGTGTCTGAAATACTCTTCAAATTTCTAGTAGCAACTTTACTATATATTCCTTTGTGGCTAAGTAGATATAGGGGTATCTAGAATACTCCAATTATCATGAGCAAAGTAGATTCAGGGAGTATCTAGAGCACTCCAACCAGCAGGAGCAATCAGCTGTAACTCTCTCTATATGTAATAGCATCAAAAGAAATGGAGTTCAGTTCAGATCAATGTGAACTATTGTTGTGTGCTCCTTTTGAGTGATCAAAGAAGTGTCTGTGTGATCTTCCATGTCCAACACAAACTATCCAATTTGCGATTGAATATTTTGCTTACACCCACCCCCACCCCCGCTATGATTTTCATCGACTTCTATCGGCTTTGCTAGGTTTCCATCCCGAGGCAGTCTTGCCATGGGTGATGATACCATGGAGGTATAAGCCGATGCTGCAACACAGGAGGAATGTGTCAAAACTGTAAGGCACATGGCGCAGAAGAAACTCACTTTTCATTCGCGTCAATGGGTGTTACTTGATGGCAACATGTCAAACATGACCTCTAGAGTATGCTAAGAAATTCTTATAAAGACTCCGCTACTAATAGACATGAGGGTATTTCTCAGGTAAAGGCATAGAATGTGCCATCGAATTAGACCAGTTAACATTATACACTCATTTGCTCTTAGCTTTGTTCATCTGCACTAAGATTTCTTTAGTATATTCTTTAGCAGCACCATTTGCACTCTCTTTTAAAATCTGAGATAAAGCTGACCATTGATCTATCACAGAATGATAAATCAAACTATGAATCTATTTTGACATCTCTAAGTAAACAACATTATAATTGATCGCAGCTTCCTCATCATATCTAGGTTGGGTCATCGGCTTTTTAGACGTGTTGACATCCATGAGCCTGATGCCTTCTCTGGTTTTTAACAAAGAAGCCATGTAATTCCTTCAATGTTCTTCATTTTTTCGAGCTAACTCTACCTCCATTGCTTCTTTTCACTCGGCGGATAGGTCCTCATAAGTAATAGGCTGAGTAGCATCACCAGCAAAATCATTACTTTCTTGTGCATTAGTATTGTTCTTCCTAACCTTCTCAGTAGCAGCAATAGATGTAGATATTATGATTAGTTTCCCACCTGGTGTGCCAAAAAGTGTGTTGATACGAAAAATTGACATCAATCGCAAACACACGTGGGTCGAGGACCTGTATCCTAGACGCCACCAAAAGTAGGGTTCTTGGCGTGCCAGTCAATTTGACCTAAAAATAATAAGGGAACCATAAAGTTCCTAATCAGCTTATTGCCATATGAGTTTTGCTATCGGTTTATGTGCCAATACACAACACTAGAGTATGTCGAAGCAAGTCACCAGCAAATAAATCTATGGGCTATTCGATGAGCTGATAGAGCAGTATAAAAGATATGAAACCTACTAAACAAAAACCTATTCAACAAGCTTACATCGATAAATGTGAATAACAAATAAACACAAGTACCAGGTAAAACTAAATTGAGACAATGATACTTACAAAAAGGGTAATATAAACAATACTTACAAAAAGGGTAATGTAAACAATAGATCAAATAAAATCAAGCTAGTATTGTCGGTACACAGGATACCGGGGTGCCCTCTCCACCTTCTCCAGAGGGCGGTAGAAGACGGAGTCATCCAGAAGGACCGAGAGGACAGGGCCTGGTTCCGAGTGGACTGGCGGGCACGTGGGCCCCATCGCTCGGAGCTAGACCCCGAGGCATAGCTCTCTCGACGTGCCGGGAGACCAACCAGGACACGAGGCGCTGGGCGAGCACCGTGCCGGCCAGGCCACGTGGCAGCTTGGCAGGTAGATGCGTGGCAGCTCGGTGGACAGACGCATGGCAGCTCGGTGGGTAGACGGGCGATCAGGCCCTGCGCCGTATCAGCGACCACGTGAGTAGCTGGCAGGACTGGTGGGACTCCGGGCCCCACCTGCCACCGATAGGACATGAAGAGGAGCGGGACGTGCGTAGCAGGCGGCTACGACTACACGACATTTAGTGTATACATGCCAGTACAGCGAGCGTGTAATACGCTAGGTGTGCCCTGTTTCTCTCTCCTCGGCGGTTTGGGCTCACCCACATTATATAAGGGGACCAACCCACCACGGAGAGGGGGACTTCTCCTCCCATCTCATTTCATCTCAATACACACATAGAGCTAGAGCTCAAGCAGGAGTAGGGCTATTACCCACCTCGGGGGCCCGAACCTGGGTATATCTCCTGCGTTCATGTTGTTCTTGGGGTTTCAAGGACGGATCGAGGTACGACAGCGTGCACCCCACCATCGAATCTCTAAATCTGTCGGTCCACGACAAAATCGCTGACAAGTATAGTTTGCAAGATGACCCTAAGTAAAGGACCGACTTACGCCGAGAGAACTCCACTTGAGTGTTGAATCTTTTGTGAATCTGATCGGATTTGAAACGTTATGACGAAATTAGTAAGAGACGAAAGTAAGTTTTGTTGTCTGAAGTGTTGTCTCTATTACATGCCCCAAAGAGGCCCTAAGTACTAGAGTCCTAAAATGACATGAAATTGACCTACAAATTGTCGGCGTGTTTCAGCTAGTAGGTTTTTCCGAGTGGGTGTCCGGTGTTTGGCAATTGGGTGCATACAAGAACTGGACATGAACACTCAACAATGCACAGAGATTACCCAGGTTCGGGTCCCTTGATGTGGGTAACAGCCCTACGTCATGCTTGAGCTCTTGTTGCTTGTGTATACTATGATTTGACCGAGGCCACCTCCCTTTACAGATGCGCCCCCAACCCTTATATACTCATGGGTTGGCTTGGGTAAAGGGAAAAGGAAAAGTACATTTATTGGTCTGATCACTATAGCGATCATTTCTCCCGGTCTCTTAGTCCGTGCCGCCGTCCCACTTGCACCCGCTCTGACAAAGGGACAAGTTGGATGGGACACACCAGTCCACCTATCTTGAGAGCTTCATTGTTGCGCCGTAGCTTTTGTGATCAAAGTGGTTATAGTGTAGCTGACGCCACGAGCGTGACGGGGCAATCATGCCGTCAGACCCCCCCCACCACGCGCCCCGATAGACTGTTCTTTCGCATTAAATGGCTTGGACTTGGTGCGTTTTGCAGAAATCCTTAGCAAGGAAACTTCCTTGCACCTTCGCTCTGTATCCATGACTGCAGGGCGCATGTGCCCTTCGTTCCGCCTGCGTGAGTCCCGTCCGCCTGCTCGCCGGGCCGCCACGCATCCCGGTCGCCCACCTGCTCGTTGGGCCGCCACGCATCCTGGTCATCACCTGGTGGCGGAATCTGTACACCCTCCTGCACAGGTTGGATAACTTAAGTTTTGTGCATTTTCCTTCAAACGTCACCATGGGTCCTACCTGACAACATTGGAGAGGACACCCTGGTGTAACATGAACCGACAGTAGCCCCCAAGCTTGCCCTGGGACCTGAGCCGGCTATTTGAGAATCCGAAGCGCCTCCTTGACCTAACGCGAGTCTGGACAGGGCCCACCACTCGCGCGACTGATGGTACGCGCCCTTCCCGATCTTTCGATGAGAGGAGGGTAACTTCAATCTGGTATGAGTCGATATTGGCGGCCCGACTACAACCGTACATGACGTTGCGCCTTAGCGACCGGTACACCAACTCCAGATGGTTATTGACCTCGCCAGAGCGTGATCAACCTGACCACGAAGGTTCTTGATCCTGTAAGCGATCAAAGAACTAGAAAAAATAAGGTTAACAACCAACTCAATTGGCAAATATATATTAAGATCAGATCTGAAAGTATCACAAACGGTGGGGTTCTGTAAAGATAAAACAGGTGGTCTAACTGACATGCGCGAATATTGGTATGTAGCAAAGGCTAAAACATAACTAAACAAAACCTAAGTCTAAAAACAGTGATGACTACCCTATTTATCATGGAAGAGACGGCCAAGAGGGATCCCTTGTTGTTCTAGGGTTCCCTCGGGGCGTGCTCCACCTGGGTTCAGCATAAATATGACCAAGGCTAAACAAGTCGCTCACACTCAACTCGTTCAATCAAGTTCTTATCAATTCTTACCAACTGAGCAGGAGGTGATGGCAACCGAGCAAGACAACAACTTCTGGAGATAGGTGTATCGATGCCAGTCACTTGAACCTGGGGGTAGCAGTATATGTGGAGCTATATGTGGCTGAAAGTAGATCAAATAAAAAGCTAGAACCACATTAGCCAAAGCAAGTTGAATAATCGTTCAACGATGGCAACGTGCTGGTCCTAGGCCTAACTGTACTAGAGACTCGAGCCAGGACACAAACGTCATCACGAGAATCCAACTAGTACACTTCAAAACAAGTTCCTTTTTCCACTTTCTTTTCTTTTTGTGCGGCTCTTTTATATGCACTTGCCTTCTCTTTTTTTTTTGTGCGGCTCTTTTTTTTACACTTGCATCTTTCTTTCCTTTTAACTTTCAGATGGGACAGCACAGATAGCAGTCTTTTTGGCACGATTACGGACCCCAAGCACTCTGAATCTAAGAAACTCTTTTATATCAAAGTTGTAGAGGATCTTCTAATCTTTCCATAACATCCAAAATCATGAAAATCCGAGTTTGTATGAGTGAGATATGGGCAAAATACTGAACTAGACAGAGTTGGATCCGAAATGAGCAATTTTTCTCACTGTTAGAGGCCGAATTTGGAAGCCTTTATTTTGGCCAAGACAAAGTTGGGTCCGATAGGAAATTTTGTGTTCTTTCCAATCAGCACAAGAACGCTCAAATCCGAGTTCAGACATAAAAATTATGACCGTTTTATAGAAGGGGTCACAATTTCCTCGCAAATTTGAATTGGACTCGGTTTTGAAGTTTCCTTCTTTGGCGTGGCCGAGTTGGGGCAGAATTGGAGCTCGGCCAGATGGGTGTGGATGGTGTTTGTGGATGAAAACAAGCACTAGGATTGTGAGCGAAAGGTGGCAACGGGCGATGAACAAGATGGGAACAAAGGTGACAACAAACGCGACTTGAACTCGAAACTCTAAAGTAAAGACACTAAAATCAGCACACGGCACAACGTTGCAACGAAAATTCAACAAACAATGACTCTGTGATAAAAGCAAGAGGCTCGAATTGTCTTGCACGAAGGGATTTTTTTGTGGCAACTTTCTAGACTCTAGGTAAAAGAAAACAAAGAACAAGAAATCTCTCACCGATCAACCCGACGCTCTGATACCAAATGATAGGGGCAGGGATCCCGATCTTTCGATGAGAGGAGGATAACTTCAATCTAGTAGCAGTCGATATTGGTGGCCGGACTACAACCATACAGGACGTTGCGCCTTAGCAACCGGTAAACCAACTTCAGATGGTTATTGACCTCGTCGGACCGCGATCAACCTGACCACAAAGGTCCTTGATTCTGCAAGCAATCGAAGAACTAGCCGTAACAAAGTTAACAACCAACTCAATTGGCAAATATATATTAAGATCAGATCTGAAAGTATCACAAACGGTGGGGTTCTGTAACGATAAAACATGCGGTCTAAACGGCACACATGAATATCGGTATGTAGCAAAGGCTAAAACATAACTAAACAAAACCCATTTCTAAAAACAGTGACGACTACCTTGTTTATCATGGGAGAGGCAGCCAAGAGGGATCCCTGGTCGTTCTAGGGTTCCCTCGGGGCATGCTCCACCTGGGCCATGCACAACACGCTTACAAGGCCCAGGTTTGGCCCAACTGTTGATGCAGCAACTTGTTTTGACGATTCCCGTTGATTCTAAATGAATATTTAGGTGAGGCCAGATCCGTTGGAAAGATCTCATCGTGTGCTTCTCCGTGGATACTAAGAACATTAAAGACGGAGTTTGTATGCGGCCTGTGCGACCATTTGAATGCAGTCTGCACGTTGATGGCCGAACCATAGAATTCGAGTTTGGCTTGTAGTTTGGTTTTCTTGTGAGCCTTTCTTTGACCGACGTGACTTCTATGTGTTGTACATATGGAAGAGGTGGAGATACACCTTTCTTAAATGCACCATCACATATGGGAGGCCTCCAAGGTGCCGGCCTAACTGCTGGAGGTGAGGATGTCAAATCCATTGGCTAACTGTGTGGTCGTCCTAGCCAAGGTGGAGGTCAATAAAGTGATGTTGATGAAAGCATCATTGTAGAAATAGCCTTGGTCATATTTATGCCGAACATGGTCTGATCACCTCTCCACTTTGGTCGCCACTCCTGTGTGGTCGAGCTGGCCAAGGTGGGGGCCGATGAAACCATGTTGATGTAGCCGAAGGAGTGGATACGATGAATTGTCGCCAACGTGTCACGATCGTAGTGCAAGAAGTAGAGGAAGGAGTGGTGGTCGCATGCATGTGGACGATGTCCTCATCATTCTCCCCTTCTTGAATTGAAATTGTCCTCGACTCCTTTACATGTTTCTACAAAAGGTTAGTAGAAACAAGAGGCAAAAGAACACGCACACCTTTTGAGTAACTAGAGAAATTTAGCATGACATGGATAGAAAGATTGCCATCCTCTAGTTGGGCACATTCATTTACAACAAAAGATGGTTTCATATTGGAGCAAATGTAAACTCGATGCACCATATACTCTCCTTTATCTTTATTTTTGCCAAAAGCAAGTAAACTATTTCTATATAAACATGGCAAATCTGAGTATTGACAAAGCTTCTCCTCCAAACTATTTAGATCACAACGAACATTAAATTCAATATAAGCTAAAGTATTTAAAGAAGACATTAATTTTTTCTCATCTTCGTCGTTTGCAATGTGAAGAACATATCTATTATCTTCACAAGTAATTGGTTTGAAAATAGAAGTTGCATGTTCATTCAGTAGTTGTGGTAATGATATAAGTGAAGCATTTTCACACAGCTCTTCTTTATCACAAATGACAATAAGCATATCATCTTGTGGCAAAGAAAAATTAGAAGTGGTTTCCACTAATTGTTGCTCTATAATAGCATGAGTAGTGGACAAATTTTGCTCAAGGGCATCATCTTTTTTATTACCTTGTACGGCCTCTTCAGTTGATGTAGGTGAAACATTAATTTTTTTATCTTCATTTACACATGTGACAACAATGGTTTCTTCTCTCTTCTTTTTCTCCGTTTCATCCTGTTTCTCTCGACAATGTTTACCCTCCTGCAAAATGTTAGCTACAAGAGGCGATGCAACAATGAGTTTGTCTAATGAAGCTAGAAATTCATTCAACGATTCATTAATCATACTTTCAGCTCTACATGCATATTTCAACAATTGTGAAAGAGAACAGTATGTTTCCTCAACGAGAATATCTTGAATATCCTCATTAAGTCCTTTCAAAAATCTATTTTCAATTGCCTCTTCACATTCCATTAATCCACTTAGTTTTAATAAGGTATTGAATTTGCAACAGTATTCCTTTACCTTGAATTTACCTTGTTTCAGATATTTTAGGTCAAGATATGTATCCTCGGCATCATAGTTTTCAAACATATCTTTAGTTGGTAATGGAACAAATACGTTGTACTTCTTCACATAATGATGAGAGGTGTAACCTGCCATTGTTAGTAGCATGTGGAGCTTGGACATGCTAGTATTTGTAACAAAGAATACACAATCATTGAAATCAGAATAGCAAAACTGAATAAATATCCAAAGTACTTGTCAAAGTTCCTGGCCTAAACTCGTTCGTAGAACTAGTTCAAGCAAGCGAGGGATACAACAAGTATAAAGGATACAATATGCAAACACTTCTGAATTTTTTCTTGCCTTTTTTTGTGCGGCTCCTTTGTATGCACTTGCCTTTTTCTTTTCTTTTTTTCACCGACAGATAAAATTGCAACACTGTATTTTCGATCTCTAAAGACAGCGGATCATCTAACACAGTTTTCAGAGTTTTAACGACTTCAGACGTAAAAACTCACAACAACAAAGTTGTAGATCTTTTTCTGCCGTTCAATTTGCATATATGGAAGTCCTAATTTGAATAAAGGAAGATTGAGATATGGGCCCCGCAGTACTGACTGTCCAGAAAATCTCAGGATGGACAGATTCACGTCAAACGCAAATTTGGGCAGAAAAACGGCGTTTCTAGAACTTCTCACAATGGAAAAGGTTGTAGAAAATTTTTTGGGATACAATTTAGGATATAAAATTATCTAGATTGAAAAAGATATGATGGAGATATTACCTTTGGAATAACAGATCCGAAATAACTGCGAACCAATTCAGCTCGAATTTCTTCGGTGCTCGGGTATGATGTCAACAAAACGGATGAACTTCACACTAGACAAAAAACTAAATCTAAACCAGAAAGAAGACTATGACCATGGACACAAATTCAATAAATCGAAACTGAAAATGAAAATTGCGAAAGCACAAAGTGGCTTGGACAGTGGACGTGACAACGAACTCAAATCTTTTTTGCGGGGCAATTTTTTGTACTCTAGGATAAACATGAACAGATCTAAAACTAATGATAGATGTTCTCACCAGGGAGCCGTCACTCTGATACCAATTGACGGGGACACGGAGCGGCATGATCTTCTGGTGAGACTCGAGGGATAAATTTCAATCTGGTCGGAGAGGCGACCTTGACGATCCGGCTACCAACCTCGCAAGAATGACAACCCGGCAATCGCTAAACCACCAATCCAGCTCATTATCAACCACTCCAAGAACGCGATTGACCTGTGATGAGGACATCAATGATGCGGTTGCCCAAGACGAGAGGACGTCGAACTCGCTACCGGGTCCGGTTCGGACTTCCAGGACCAACGCACCTTCAAACGGACGCCCAGATCACATACGACTTTCAAATGAGGAAAATAAGGACTCTACGGAAAGCTATCGAGATAAGCTTTCCAACGGATCCAACCGCACCCTCAAACTCAATCCGAGTCAATAGAAATCGCGAAAACAATCTGACGGACAGAAACTTTCCGGCGCTGCGCGCCGTATTTTTGGGCCCAAAGCCCGTGTACCCCTAGAGTTAGGGTTGAGCACGTGTGGGCACCTGTTTGGGCGCCCCTCCTCTGGCCGCCGCCCTATATAAGTCCAACGCCGTACTACGTCTTAGTTGGGTTTTGTTTAGTTGATTTCGTCACGGTTGTGTGAGATTTCGCCTTGTTCTTCTTGTGTCGGCTAGACCAACAGGACCAAGTTTCTGAACCCCGTTATCCTTAATATATATTCGCAATTCAGATTGCTTATCTTGTGTTCTTGCTCGTTCTTCGGTTGCTTGCAGGAACCGTCCTTCGTGGACAGGTCGATCGTGCCTCTGGTTCGGTCGATAACAATCGTTGTGGTGGTTTAGCGATCGCCGGGATTTCCAGTTCCTTTGAGGGGTTGGAAGCCGGATCGTTTTGGTCTCCGTGACACCTACCGAGTTATCCTCTTTGTCTCTCACCAGAAGATCGGGACCCGCGTCCGCGCCCATCAACCTGACCACGAAGGTCGTTTCTTGCAAGCAATCGAAGAACAAGCAAGAAACAAGATGAACGCAATCTAAAATTGCAAATATGGATGAAGCACTTGGATAAATTTAAGGTTCGATAACTTGACTCGGGTGGTCTAGTCGACACACGCAAATTCGAGGGGGACGCACACGGGGTCTACCAACACACAACCAAACCTGAGTCTAAACAATAATGGCTACTAATTATATAGCGATGTCTAGGGTTTGGAGCGCTCAACCCTAGGGTTACATGGGCCACGGGCCCAAAGTGGAGGTGGCGCAGCACCCGACATATTTTGACATCCTCTTGATTTCGCGATTTCTATTGATTCTGATAGAATTTGGTCCTCAAACTGGATCCATTGGAAATCTCCCGTCGTGGGCTTGTCCGTGCATACCAAGAACGTTCAAAACGGACTTCGTATGACCGAGTTATGATCATTTCAAGTTGCACTGCTCCTAGTGGCCGAACTGGGCTCGTGGACGACGAATTGGGTTTAATCTTTGGTTCGGTCTTGAGCAACATGGGGGTTTGGGCCTGAGTTCGTCGAGGAGGTGGAGATGCGCCTTTGTTGAATGCGCCTTCAAGTATGGGTGGCGGCCAAGGTGGCGGCCGGAGTGATGGATACCGTAGCATCATGTCTGAAGGTAAAGAAGACCAACTGTGTGATCGACCTGGCCAAGGTGGGGGCCGATGAAGCCATGTTGATGTAGCCGAAGGAGTAGATACGATGAATTGTCGCCAACGTATCACGATCGTAGTGCAACAAGTAGAGGAAGGAGTGGTGGTCGCATGCATGTGGACGATGTCCTCATCAGTTTTCCTTCTAACTTCGCAATGGGGTGTTTTTGGAACTTAAGCTCCGTGTGTTTTAGGAACTTTTGAAATTTTCCCAACAAATCATGAATTTTAAAATTTAAAATTTAGAGTTTTGTGGGATTTTAATTTTCCCCAAAAAATATGATTTTAAAATAGAAAATACAAATTTTAAAAATCATAATTACCTATGTTCAAATTCAAGAATGTAAAAAAATAGTCGTTTTATTTAATTTTCTTATTTTCCTAAAAAAACTAATTTGTATTTAAAAGTATGTATAAAAAAATTTCAAGGAAAGTAGAACTGTTATCAAACGTTTTTTGTCCAACTACGAGTTGTTCTATTTTTGCTTTTTTTTTTGCAATTTCAAATGGCCTATAAAAAAGAAAAAAGAAGAAACAAAAAATGCAATAGATGAGGAGTGGAAAAGATTTCACCATAACCTCCATTATTTTTTGTTCATTTTTTTGTGAAATTTTGAACATTTTAAAAGGCAAATTTTTTAATCGACACCTTTTAAGTTCAAAACTATTGAAAATGTCTTTGTGAAATTTTAGATGATTTAAAAGAAAACTAACTTTTTAATAAAGACGGTCTCAATTGATAATTAGCAAAAAAAGATTTTTTTTTAAAAGGGAAAAGCTAACTTTTTAACGAAAACCATTTAAATTCACAATTGTTGAAAATGATGTTTTTTGAAAATTCAAACATTCTATTTTAAAAAACAAACATTTTATGGGCCTTATCAATCCATCCATCCACGTTCCCTTTTTGCAAATGCTTGTACATATTCACTGTGTGGAGCGAATGCTTTTACAATGTTTAGACGAGGCCCCATGCGAACATGCGGGGAATAAAAAGCGATTACATGCTATAATAGGAGTGGTAATACACTGATTTCCCAGTTTTCATGATTATACTGATTGTTCATAAATGAAAATAAAGAATATAACAATGCTTATTCTACTCCTAGTATTGGCCAACTGTGCTGAGTATGAGGAAAAGGGGAGAGGTGTGATGGATGGATACGCACACCCCACTTGTGAGACTAATCAGTTATTACGTTGAATAGTTCTATTCGATCCGATTATTCCAATATATTTAATCCTATAATAGGAAGTACTTGATTTCATCTTATAGAAATCACCATAATATAGTAGATAAGATCTCTGCAGAGTTGATGCATTCAAACCCAAAAACAATGGGTATTACGACAACAGGTAAAAAAGCTGCTTTTTCCTCGCTTCCTTCACTTACCGTCCAATCAATCTATTGCTCTCGCCCTGCCTTCAAGCCAATCAACAAGGAAAGCTAGCCACCAAGCATGAGTTGCTACACCTTTGCCCTGCCCACAAATTCTTCTTATTCATACAACAATTCCCTCACCATCCCAGCCAAAGCCACTACGAAACGCAGAACATCCAAGACGGGGATGTGACGGATGTGACTGCTTCACTTATCACCTTCTCAGATTAACACGGTATAACAAGTAACCATATGATGAAAGAATGCAAAATGAACTAATATCAAGAACAGCAAGTCTTAGCTTTCCCAGTAAACGTCATCTTACATATTGCATCCGATACATATTACATGTCAGTTGACCGTTCACCCTATACTCATAAGCCACTGCTTTTATATAGCAAGGTCTAACAAACCTATCAAGGTTCCAGAATGTTACAACCAACTGACGCTACCGTTAACATCCAGTGAGTTGGTTGTCCATGGAACAATTTGACTTTTCCAGGACCATTATCAATGGGCTCAGCAGCCAACCAAAAATAATCAAAAGCAGACTTAGCAGAGTGATGGAAACACCAGTAAGCTCAATCGTCATCTGAAATATCTAGTATTTCAGGGCCAAAGCTTGCATTAGGAATTAAACCGGGTGGATCTGTTGATTGAACAACAATGTCCAAGCATGGAGCTTGTGATTGGGACCATTGAGATGAGCCACCTTCAAGAGGTTGGGTGTTGATGGAGCTACTTCCTTTGGTAACTCGCTTTTTTGAGCGTGAATAAGTTATCAGATATGAGAGATTTCTCGTCCTTTTCCTTCGTTCAGTTCTTTTGTTTACAAGGGACTCAGTTGATCCACTTGATCCTTCTAATTCATAGTAATTCATCCATAAACTAATAACAGCGTACTCCTTTTTTGTACCAAACTTCCTAGTTTTGCACTCCTTCATTTGCTTCTGCCTTTTATGAGAGGCAACATGTGATTCATCAGATTTCTGGACACTCTCAGGCTCATTGTGCTTGCATACCTTCCCTGACATGCTACTTCCTGCTTTCTGAATGTCTTCAGACCTATGCCTCTTGCCTGCCTTCAACGAGGTACTTCCCAATGAATTTGCATTCTTTCCACCCACTAGAGGCAGAAGTTTGGCATCTTCAGTTGGCCTTCTGACAGTAGCATTTCTATGCAACTCAGCTGAATCTGATTCTTGTACATTTCTTCCTGAGTTGGACATTTCAGATGAGTTAATCAGAAGCCTGTCCACCTGAAGCTGATTTGTGAGTTTAAAAGGTGACATGAACTTGATAGACTTGGTAAGAAGTAAAAAGTTCTATGTAACATGGATTATTTTTCTCATTGTCTACATTTTCACTGGAGAATGACACTTCACATTACTGAACTATGGTGGAGGCATCACCATTCACAGATTGATAGATTAAACAAAACATTCCAATATGGCAAGGTGTTCGTATGATTATGATCCAGTAGGATGATCATGAAGAAAAGGTTACAATGGCACAATATTTTTATAGCTGATACAAGTGTAAAATCAAATATACTAGTTTGGCTACAATACTCTATTGGTTAGTTAAGGATTTTATAAACAAAAGAATGTTAGCGACACATATATGGGCGATATGATACACCAATACAGCAACATGGAGATTCAACATTTTCCTAAAAACATGATAAACCTATACGGCTATATAGTTCAATAATGATTCAACATTTATACTGTTTTTGATTTTTGTAGTTTACTCCAAAGTCCAAACTGGTACTTTACTACTTCAGTATCTGCAGGAAATTCTTGTAACCTGTTTAGCTTTATCTGCAGGAAATTTTTGTACTTTTTTATCTCATAGCAATGCTTTGTGTATTGTTTAACTTAGAAACTATAGGGTGTTTTCTTCTAGAATAGGCATACTTTATTCCTTCTGTTGCCATGTTGATTATTTGCTACTGAAATATTTATATATCAGCCACTATAGGATTTCCTTTGTTTGATGCAGAAAGAAATTGCCTTCAGCCCTTCACTGAAAGTTTAAACTTTACTGAATGGTAGATTGAACTGCACCTTGTCTGTTAACATCTAGAGAAGTAAGAAACAAAAACCATTAAATAAACAGCTTGTACACCATTCTAGTACCTTTTTTTTGGAACAGTAATTTAAAACACATAATCATCTTTAAGTAAAATATCCTTAACAGGTGGATCTTGTCAATTCAATTGCATTGATATCTTAATATGGAGAATGTCATTTGTAGGATTGTTGGTTAGCAGTAGGGAATCTTTGGTGTTCCACCTTTTCTGGGAGGCAATATCACCATGCCATGGCGTTGTACTAGGCTAGGTGTGATGAAATGATTAGCTAATGCATCTCCTCATCTATTACTGTACACAACCATGTATTATTGTAATTTTCTAATGCATCTCCTCATCTATTTTATTTCCTTACTGTCTAATTACACTTGTGCATCACTTCTTTTATTGTCAACCTTTACAAAGAATCCATCTTTTATGTTTTACTGGTCTAGTAACATTTAATTGCTATGAGATGCACAAGTGTATATATGTCATTTTCTCATGTTCACTTTTTATGTCATTTAAAAAAAAAAAAACTAAGCCAACTTGAGGGTGAAACTACTAATTACCATGAAAGAGTTACATCAGTTAATGATGACAATAGGTTCATTGAAAGTGCAAATTCAACTACCATCTTATTTCAAGGTTGCTTACAATCTTTTGTTGGCCAAGCATGATAACCAGATAGTGCAAGCCCATATATCCCAAATCTTTGCATTATTTATGTACCTAGACTACATAGGGTTTCTGGTGAAGTGGTGAGAGCATGTTTCTAGATGATTTAGCTTGTTAAATTCATTGCCTTTAAACCTAGACATACAGATGATTTACTTCAGCCAATGATTTACTGTTCTTTTACTATTCACAGGCATATGATCAAGCAATTTTGAACAATTTGAACTGTGAAGCGCTCATGCAACTGTGCTCATGTTTGGGCAGCCCAGACTTCCTTTGTAGTTTGTACAATATTTGACACCAAACAGGTTGGTCTGAGAGAGGTTTTGCCACAAAGTGCCCTGCCTCGTGTGTGGTGATACGTGCATTTAACTGAAAGTGTGATGCGGCCACAACATTCCTCAGATGCATTTTCTGAAAAACGAATGAATGTGTGACGATGAACCAGTTCCATAATTTTTTTTGCTGTTCTAGGACTCCAATTCTTTATTTCTAGGGTACCCCTTCAAGTATGCCAGTGATTTCAATTGTTATCATTTTAACATGCCTCATGAACAGTCTCTTTGCACATAGTTAAACCTAGTGTCACTTTAACTTATGCATGGCTGATAAGTCCCATCCTCTCTGCTTGCTTGAGTGGTTCCTTGCACAACTTTCATGACTGATCCTAGCATAAGGCATACTAATGTACATTTCTGGCTTGTTTTGTGTATTTCCTACCTGTTTCGGTTCGCCTACATTTTTGTTTCAGTTAGCCTACATTTTTGCCTCAGCTCTACACAAAAAGATCAATGTCCAGAGCTTAAGCATCACGTGGGAGAAGAAACCACCTGTTTGGTTGCCATTTCCCTGGGGATGCAAGGCGCGGCCCTTTTTTTTCCCTGGGCTATGATCGGACCAGAAAAATCCCAGGGTTGGAAATTTGTCCCTGGGATTTTCCCCCCTCTCTTCCAAATGAGCCCTAATCCAGGGATCGAGTGGCAGGGGATGGAAGCTGTTAGCACGACGTAGCGGGGATGGACGGCAGACATGAAAGAGAACCGCAGGAGGAAGATGCAGCGGCAGCGGCGCGGCGCTGCTTCACCAACGCCGGTGCGTCCCGGACGCGCGCGCTGCTCCGCGCTCCAACTCGCCGCCGTCGCCGCCGGCAGCGGTGGCAGGAGGGCCAAGGGGGTGCGGCTTCGTGCGGGTGACAACTGACAACTAACAAGGGAAAGCAGGGGACAAAACGAAGGAAGGCAAAGAGTTTGATCTCCCTGCCTCCCTGGACATGGACTGCGAGGGAATGGGCCGGCACAAGGCCGTATTGGGCTAGAGACGTGTCCCCCGACGAATCCGAATTCTAACAGCATCTTGGATGTACTAACTTAATACTTCCTCGTTCTTTTTACCTTGTCTAACTTATCATCATGCAAATGAACCCTTAGCCTAAACTTAGCTTTTTATTACATGAAGAAGAAAAGGAGAGGAAGATAGAGACTGATACTTAGCTAAAAGTTAGATACTGTGTCGGATAAGCTGGATGAGCAAAGTATGATGCATCACAAAGACGTTCTAAAGGAAAAGATTGTGAACTCTTGATTAAACCCAAAAACTGTTTAAAATAGTTAAAAAGTTTTGAGAAAAACCACTCAAAATCTTATAAAAATGGCTACGAAATGATACGATGTTTGGCTTGTACAGAAATAACAAATTTCGAGCAATAGCTTTAAATTTTAATTTAAGCTGATATTATACCTTCCGAGACCCTCTTTTGAAGTGTTGTTTTTGGTGCTTTGCTCTTGCTCACCATTCCTGCATTTGCATACGTACCATCACAGGTCATCTTGTGACTGCAAAAAATATCATAATCAGTCAGTACAACCCTATGCAATCCACAGCACGGTGTATGGAAAATAACAGCCACATGGAAAATGCATCTAGTGATCATTTCAGTGGTATATTCCAAGAATAAAGACATCATCTAATTAACAAGAGGATTAAGTTTTAATGGCAATATTTTCCATTAGTTCTTTGTAAAATAAGGAAACAATTATCACTTATTTTAACAAGGCACACATAAGTTGAGCTCCAAATTTTCTTATGTGTACAGTATTATCAGAAACAATGACCTCTAAATGTGATAATTAGTCATCAGTTAAGAGCTAATTGGTATAATCTTTCTTACCTGTGCCATTGGCAAAGCATGTTACCACAGGTTGTACCATTGTCAACATTCTCAATACAGCAGGCATCAGATGGAGGACCCAGCTTTGCCGCCCTCACAATATTATTTCCACAAAGTTCACACTGGAAGGTATAAATTGAATGTGCCACGTTATGACTCTAAAACTGAAAGTAAATATAACATCCAAAAAGCAAAACGAAAAACTGATTGAATCTACAAATTACCGCCCACAGAACACCCTGGATGCTGCAGGATATTTCTGGACCAAAATCATGGTTAGTGTTGATATTGTACCCACCAGGTGGCCTCTGTAGAATAAGCAAAGAGAAACCATCAATGAATCATAACGATTTGTAGCTTATCTGACATAAATACTAACCTGATTATCCTCAAAGGAGCAAGAGTTAATAGCATCCATCCAAGCACGAAAAATAGGACCGTGTTTCCTGCATGATTTCATAGAAAATTGAGCAGCTCGTAGGGTATATGACTGCATTAATCCTTGTCAATACAGAATTGTATTACCCATCCCTCCTATCATGCTTTATATAGAGGATTGCATGAATCATCAGATGCAGCAGCGTTCTTTTCAGATCAGTGATTGGGCGATGTTTCAGAACTGGCTCAGAGAGTATTATGGCATTACCCAGTTTCCCAAAGGTGCAAGATCCAAAGTAACTGAAAAGACAATAACCAGTGTTTCCTTTTAAGACATTTCATATACTTACAAAAGGAAAAAAAATGTATTAATCAGTTTTTTTAAAAAAAGTTCTGTTAAACTTTATATATTGTGACAGCAAATAATGCGATTCTTCTGTATACACAAAAACGTGAATGATGTGCTTGGTGGTAGAGACAACAAATAAATGGTATCTTTTAACAAATGTTACTGGCTAACTAAAATTGGGTCGTTACTCATTACTAGCCATTTTCGTACTGCAATACGTTCATTGCCTAGTTATCAGATGACTGACTAAAAATATGGTTATTACTAGCAATTTTTGTACTGCAATACATACCCATTACCCAGTCATTTAGAGTAAACAAAACCCTATTCGAAGCATCACTAGTTCTTTTGCTTTTCCGGACATCTTAATACTCCCTCCGTTCTAAATTTTAGTTCACTGTTAACTTTTAGATATTCTGTTTGACCACTAGTTTTATTCAAAAAATATATGTAAATATTATTTATTTTGTTTTGATTTGTTTTATTGTTAAACATACTTTAAGCATGACTTATATTTTTGCATGTTTGAACTAACTTTTTGGACAAGACGAATGGTCAAAAGGCGTGTTGAAAAGTCAACATTAAACTACAATTTGGAACGGAGAGAGTACTACCTACTGTACATGCCGAAGGATAAAGGTAACCAACCATCCAATTTTTACGAAGTTATTTCCCATTCTTTTAAGTAATCCAAACTCACTGTTTATTTTTATTAGGCGTATTTTGATTTGCAAAGGTCAGACTTCATAAATTTTGTCCAACAATCAGTCAAGCTATATCCATCTTTAGTCAAACTATATCTATCTTTAGCACAAAAGATATATCAATATCAATATATTTGTATTTCAAATTGCGGTTTTTAGCTAATTTCAAACTGCTTTCATACAATATTATAATGTAAAAATTGACAATGTATAAATAAGAAGAGAAATTTAACAGTGAAAGTGCATCTCTAAAGAATTTCTCAAATAAAAAAATATGCTCTATAACAATAAACGCAGTGAGTATGGAGTGTGTACTTAAAACAGCTGGTCACACTAACAAACAGTTACGAATGAGAATGAATGGAGGTGACAGATAATTATTTATCTGTAGCAGTACATACATCACCTTCAACTTCAAGAAATTGGCTGTTAATTACTGATTTCCTTGTAGCCCTAAAGTACCAGAGAAAAATACTTATCTTTAAGCTACATCGATGGAGTTAACTCGACCACCAGCATTTTCCAATCCCCAGCATTTCCACAATCTCCACGGGAATGAACAAAAAACCCCATGACCGGCGTACACGAATGCAAGAACGAAACCTTTCAGCACCAAAACACCCCAACAAAAATAATAAATTCCGGAAAGAAACCAAATTTGAAGACCCGAAGTTGTAGCACATCATGAGATGACATGACCAGGCGGCGTCACCAATGTGTAATAAAGCCCAGAAGGTCCGGGGTGGCTGAACCCGGAGGCGAGGGCACGAATCAATCGCCCGGGCTGCAGCAGCAAGAACCCTTACCCAGCCATGCTCGGGGAGCTCCAGTCGACGGAAAAGCCAGCGCCGGCCACCGCGCCCCGGAAGTAGAGCTCGTCGTAGTGCCGGAACAGGTCCCACAGGTCCGGGTTCAGGGCCTCATCCATGGAAGGACCCGCCACACGGTCCATGGCCTCCTTACTCGTAACTGACGCCAACAAGGTGATGACCCTCCTCACTAGCCTGCAAACGCAAGAATCAAAGCAATAGAGAAGATGACCGGAGAAGAAATATTTTTTCCTTTCCTCGTTATTTTTCTAGCGAGAGGTAGTAGTAGTACCTAGCATCATAGCAATGCTCGGCCCTCCGAAGGGTGTGGGCCGTGTGGCCGTAGCAGTGAGACTGACTGTGTGGGTCCCACAAGGTAAAATCTGAAACCAGAGGCTCCATGGGCGTGGGATAGACGATTGGGATTCTGCTTTGGGAATTTGTAGGGCACACCCTTCCAATCCTCCACAGTGGCACATGCCTGCTAAACGAGGAATTTTTAATTTTTTTATATTTTTTTATTCGTTTATGCAAAATTACATGTCGGATTGAAAATTAGACAAAAATAGACGCCGGTCGCACTTTGAATTCGCGACTGGACATCTGTTGCACTTTGAGCGCACGACAGGTTGGTGAGAAGGCGGGCGCAGTAGAGCCAAAAAATATAAAAAAAATTAAAAATTCCTAAACGAGCGGCCTACCAACGACTTGTTTTTTCAGCAAATTGAGTTTGCGTGTTGCTCTAACAAATTGCAGAACCCTCCGAAAAAGTCTAAAATATATTAAAAAATAGTTTTAAAAAATAGTTTTAAAAAATAGTTTTAAAAAATAGTTTTATGACTATTAATAACAAAAAAATAACAACACATAGACTATCTAAAATAAAAAAAATTTGTTACAGTAATATGCAATGGTACGATATGCTGAAAACGACAAGTCCCAAGAGAGCATTTTTAATTTTTCAGGTATATAACCAAATAGCCAACGAGCATATCACATCGTATAAATTTTTCTGACATACTCACTTCAGTTTCATAATATTTGACGTTTTAGGTTTGTCCTAACTCAAACTTTTAAAACTTTATCTATACAAATCTTTTAAACTATTTGGATTCTGTGCATAAAAATCACACGTATAAATTTCTCTTGGAAAATCTTTCACAATACCATATTTCGAGGATTTTGTAAATATATTTCATAGTAATTGATGGTCAAAGTTATATTTCGAAGACCGTGTCAATGTGTAAAATGATAAGTATTATGAAACTGGAGGGAGTACATTAAATAAAAATCGTTTTAAATTTTTTCTAAGATAAAGTCATAAGACTGTATCCATAAAAAATAAGCTATTTCGATTGGGCACATAAAAAAATTATATATAAAAACACTTCCATAATACTATTTTTTGTTTATTTTATAAATAAATTTTAATGGTAAATAATGCTTTAGGTTATATTTCAAAGACCGTGTTAATGTTCAAAATGACTCTTATTTGGCATATGGAGGAAGTATTATATAAACAACCTCTCAAATAGACTAATTATAATATAGTCCGTAAAATTAATATGGACTCAAATGTAATACTAGTGTACATGCACCTTGAAATCTGGATGTAAACTAACTATTATGAAATCCAATACTAACTCAAGTACTAACTCTAATATACAATTTGTTTGGATTTCATAAATGTTTCTATCTAAAAATAATTATAACCCTTTAGACAAATCATCTTTGATCAGTCAAAACCACTATGGATTCTTAGGCTTTGTTCTTTTTAGCGTTACGTACCGTTGCATAATACTGTAGAAAAATTTGTTATTTTTATATAGCCTATATTTTTTGATAATTTGTAATGATTTTTTGTGAAATTTAGTAGTGCTTCCAAAGATTTAAAACTATTTTTAATTATTTTTCAATATTTAGACCTCTTTTCAAGGGCTCTCAAATTTTTTACAGTAATACGCCAACTCAATGATACGCTGAAAAGAACGGGGCCTTATCAGCAGACCATTTGTGTGCAATTTTGACAATTCAAGAACCTAGTTAACTCGAGTTTAATAGTTCATGGACCAAAATGAGTTGTCTCAATTTATGTTTGTAGACTTAGGGCATCACAAACCCAAACCTAACTTAGCTCGATCCAACCACTATTTATACCACTCTTTTGTTTATCTATATTTTTCTCTCTTCTATTTTATTTGCTACGGTACTAAGTCTGATGCGCTTGAGGGTTCCCGATCTTCCGGTGAGAGGGATAACTTCGATTTGGGCGGAGGATGACTTTGACGATCCAGCTACGAACCACGCAAGGATAAGCGCTCGCAATCGCTAAACCACACTCCTGATTGTTATCAACCGTGCCAAAGCCTGGATGACCTAAGCACGAAAGTTTATCCTTGCAATCAATCGAAGAACTCGCAAGAACAAGGGTAAAGCACAAACTCAAACTGAGATTCTGAAGCTCGGAATCGATTGGTCAACCGACACAAGGGATTTCAAGTGTGTTTCTCCAATCTGGAACACCACAACAAATGAACAAAACCTAAACAGAAAAAAAAAATCTTCCCAATATATAGGGAGAGGGATGGCTTCTAGAAGGTGCTCACACGCATTAGAAATACATGGGGAGTCAGCCCAAAGTAAAGGTGATGCAACACCTAAGAAGAGCAACAGACAGGTTCTGTCTACGAGATTGATTTAACTGCTGCGGCCAGCTCGCTTTGGAATTTGAAGGTGTGGTTGGATCCGTTGGAAATATGGCGAAGTTATCTTTCCAACAAGTGCTCACACGCCACAAACGGAGTTCATTTGCATTCTCTAGCGTTTTGAAGTCAGATGGGTCATTGAATGTCGAGTGAAATCCCTTTGCATTCCCACCATGCTTTATTGTCTTGATTGGTGTGTTTATGCCTTGTAGCTGGTGCTTCTTCAAGTTCCTATGCATAATATTGTTATTAGGTAGTGGTCTATTCTCCTAAGTATAATTATTCAACCCGAGAAACGAGTTTGACTGATAATTATTTTGTTGTGCACGGGCTCGAGTAATTGGTCCTGGAATGGGTAGTTGAGGGTTGCTGGTTGGGAGGGGAGTCGTTGACCTCATGGGTGTATCTTGTCTGTACACGACGTACCGGGGTACCCACGCCAAGGAAGAGCAGGAAGCGTGGCAGCTCCGCGTAGAGCGGGCGATCAAACCCCCACGCCGAGCCCGAGCAGGACGCTTGGCAGCTCGACGTAGAGCGGGCGATCAGATCCCCACGCCGAGTCTGAGAAGGACGCGTGGTAGCTCAGCGTAGAGCGGGCGATCAGACCCCCACGCAGAGCCCGAGCAGGATGCTTGGCAGCTCGGCGTAGAGCGGGCAGTCAGACCCCCACGCCGAGTCTGAGCAGGACGCGTGGCAGTCTTGCTGAGCAGATGGGCATCGGTCCCACTTGGTAGGCTCCCGCGGGAAAGGAGGAGGCTTCACCACTAAGGCCTCTCCAACGTTCAATGTATCCGCGGCATTAAATGACAGGATTCAGGTGTGCGAGACTAAGAGAGATGATTGCCTGCCTTGTAGCCTGTCCGGCGCACTGTAGCGATTATTCCACCACTGTGCAGTGGCAGAAGCAAAGCAGCGTTTGTGTCAGGTGTCTCCCACGTCCCGTTAGGTCCTGTGACCAGAGGAAGCCATTTAAGAGGCGGACGTCAGCAAGAGCAAGTGGACGGCACGGTGACCAGTGTCCGACCAGTGGAATGCCTCGGCCTCTCTCTCTCTCTCTCTCTCTCTGACCAGCTGTCCGCCCCTTCCAGTATAAAAGGGAGCGGGGGCAGAGAGAGAGCGGGTTGGATCTCAAGTTTTTCGCACACACACCACTGTAAGAGCTCTCGAGCAAGAGTGTACTGGATCTCAGTGAATCACATCCTCGCTGTTACCCACATCGGGGGTCCAAACATGGGTAAATCTGTTGTCTCCCTGCGAGCGAGAGCTTGAGCGATCTAGCGACGAAAATTCCCCCTGACCGAACTACGAAACTCCCACGAGACAAATCTATCTGGTTTAGTACACAGATAGTGGCGTGCCAGGTAGGGGGATAGTTGCTAGTTTGCTTTCCTGTTCCAGTTTTCAAGATCCAGGCGGAGATGGTCCGTAGCCTCCCTAGCAGCGAAGTAATGGAGGGTTCTCCATCCAGGCGAAGGGAGAAGGAGGCGGCGGACCAAGGTCATTCCACTCCCCCTCGGCAGGCGATGACCCTCAGTGGACGGTGGGAATGAGCCGGGTGAGGCGACGCTTACCTTTGGAGCAGGCGACGCCGGCCCAGAATCTCTATGCAGCGCGGGCCCTGCTGGATCACCCTCCGCTCCCGCTGGCGGACGGTTCCGCAGTGGCTCCCTGGTTGAGGGACCTCGCCCAGCTCGTGGGCGTGGCAGCGGAGGTCGTGGAAGCTTCTAGCGGTTGGGGGGCGACCGGGTCGCGGACGTACGCCTCTCGCTCATCTTCCCCCTTCTGCGAGGGCCGCCGAACGAGGACTGGGAAGGACAAGAAGGTGGTTGCGTCTACAGCGACCCCAGCACCTCCCCCGTCCCGTAAGGGCCGGGAGGACCATGGGGACCTGAGGACGCATCTTGAAGATCGGTGCCAGCGGAGCGGGGGCGACCTTCGCGACATGCTTCAGCGTCGTCATCGGAGGGAGCAAGCCCGGGCGACGCTAGAAGACCCGAAGGGCCACGGCAGCAGCGACCGTGCAGACCCCGACGACCATGACTACCGTGGAGATTCCGCCTCCTCCGGTTCCTGGCGGTCTTCAAGCCACGAAGGAGGAGCGCGGGCCCGCCTCACGTACGGGGTTGGGTGCCGGGTGTTCACGAAGTACTTGCGGCGGGTCGTGTGGCCTAGTAGGTTTCACCCGGCCGCCATCGAGAAGTACGACGGTACCACTAACCCTCGCGAGTTCCTGCAAATCTACACTACGATGGTGCAGGTGGCCAGGGGCTCCGAGAAAGTCATGGCCAACTACTTCCCCACGGTCTTGACCGGCGGGGCCAGGTCATGGCTGATGAACTAGCCCACGGGTTCCGTGGGCACGTGGAAGGAGCTGTACAAGCTCTTCGTCTCCAACTTCCTGAGCTCCTTCGACCAGCCAGGGGTGGAGGATGACCTGCACGCCCTGGAGCAGAAGAAGGGGGAGTCGTTGCGGGACTTCATTCGGCGGTTCAGCCACTGCCGCAATACGATCCCCAGGATCTCCGACGAGGCCGTCATCACCACCCTCAGGCGGGGCGTTCGCGGCCACAAGATGCAGGAGAAGATGGCCACACATACTATCATCACCACCTCCGAGCAGTTCCGTCTGGCGCACAAGTGCGCGTGTGCGTCGGAGGCTCGGGACCGCCCGTCTGGCCCGCTAGGTGGCAGAGGAGCAGACGCCAGGACGTCCAAAAACCAGTGGCAAGGACAAGAAGAATCGCAAGGCGGCCGAGGCTAGGCATGCCTTGGCCGTCGAGCGCGAATCGAACGAATCCATTGGCGGCCTAACTGCTGGAGGTGAGGACGTCAAATCCATTGGCCTACTGTGTGGTCGTCCTAGACAAGGTGGAGGTCGATAATGTGATGTATATGAAAGCATCATTGTATAAATAGCCTTGGTCATATTTATGCCGAACATGGTCTCATCACCTCTCCACTTTGGTCGCGACTCCCACCGGCGCCACCGGTGGGTCGTCTTCATCTGCCCGTCCCAACGCTCTTCCGAGCACGCCAGGGGTAGGTTCTTCCTCCTGCCACAGTCGTGCTCGCGTCTGGAGAGGACGCAGCGCCGAAGCCAACCGCAAAGTCGATGCTCATAGCGACGGCACCCATAACCCTTGCAACCGGGCGGGAGACGACCGCTGATATTGCTTAGCCCGTCGTGGTTCCTCGCCCCACCCCCTCGACGTCGGTGCCGGGGGCGATCACGAAATTTCCAAGCTCCTGATCACTTGGCTCTACTCCACTTGCTGTTCGTCCAAAAGATCACCACTCCTTGTCCTCGAAGGTAGTCGTAGGCCAGCGGTGCCCGCAGTGGCATAGGGTGCCCTGCCCGCATTGGACACCATGCCAGACTTGCCCTCCGATTGCCCTTCCTCACACGACGCGGATGCTAGCTGGGCAACCATATTTACCACCAAGGGGCTGTCAGGCTACAGGTACACATGACAACTATTGAGACCCATGTTGTGGGTCCCCTGGTGTAGTGATAAATATATGCGACGGTTTGAATTTGATGTGATTTTGATGTGCTTTGAGTTGCATTTGTGATACGGACACGAGTTGAGTGTTTGGCGGACGGTGTCCAATGTCGACCGGACACATTGAGTAGTGATGGGTTTCCGCGACAGTTTTGATCGGATGGTGTCCGGTGGTGTTCTGTCTGCGCTATCTTGAGCATGAGCGAACGGTGTTCGGTGGGTCATGTCAAGGTGACACATGTTCATCATTGTATGCTCGTGTTGATGTTGAGCTTGGCTTTGGTTGATCTTGTGTGGAGCTAACCTCGCGGGATAGGTAAGGTGTATAGTTTTGGTATGTGTTGACCTCTGTGATGCAGGTATCGGCCGTACGTGGCTGACACTTCGCGGGGATAGCTGGAGGCTGGTGTGTTCGAAGGCGTGTAGTCGACTGGGTTCGATGAAGTAGTGGTCACTTAAGATGGTGTACTCGAGAAGGTTAGCCATGGCAAGGGATCCGAGGCAGTTGGAGGCTGTGGTGTCGTTAACCATGGTGACAAAACTGGTCAATCCGGTGGGCCTAGACGTGGGCCGGCAACCGAGGAAATTACACGGAAGGTTCTGGGTTATCCCGTTGGAAAACCCTGGATCGGTTTTGGGTTACCCGGTGGTAAAACCTTGTTTGGTTCTGAGTTATCCGATATGTGAGAAACCCTGTCAGGTTGTGGGGTCAGCCTGTGTGAAAAAACCCTGGTAGGTTCTGGGTGAGCCGGTATCAAAACCTTGTTCGGTTCTAGATTAGCCGGTGTGGTTAAAACCCTAGAGCTTACGGGTTAGCGTCTGCATGAAATCCCGGGTGCAGGCCCTGCATGGCTCAGTACCAGATATTCCTAGGATTTCAGAATATTCAGGGGGAATGCCCTAGGGCTTGGGGCGTAGGTTATATAAGGAGAGGGGTGGAGGCTTGGGCAAGCCATCCATCCACCATGTAGCCCTAGGTGATAGGTGAGAGGGGAGAGAGCGGTCTCCCCATGGAGTGTATGGTGGAACAAAATTCAGAAATAAAAATGCCAAATTTCTCCATTTTGTGTTCTTGATTTTTATGTTCATCCATGAGAGGGGGAAGGGAAGAAATGTGTTGTATAGATCGGGGGTGAGAGAGAGTGGGAGAGGATGAGACAGAGAGGTCGTGAGAGAGGGGCGGCTAGGGTTTCCCCAAGCTGCCGCCACCCTTCCCTTGCAGCCGCCGGGCTTGGGCTCCGTGAGAGAGGTCCATGGAGAAGGAGAAGAGGGGCGGCTAGGGTTCCACCTCCCAGCCGCCACCCCTCCCCTAGTAGCCACCGGCCATGGTACCTCCATGAGAGATTGCAGTTGAGAGAAATAGGGATCTGAGAAGGGAGAGAGAGAGGGGCGGCTAGGTTTCCCAGCCGCCGCCACCCCTGCCTCCATGGAGGTCGGCGCTTCAGCCACCGTGAGAGAGGATGAGGGAGAGAGAGTGGCTGTGAAGAAGAAACTACATCCAGAGAGAGAGCGGAAAGACATAGAGGAGAGCCGGCTGGGCATGGCCATGGGCGCCACCGCCCTGCTTGAGAAAGAAGGAAGGCGAGAAGCACCACGGGCTGCGGTGAGGTGGCCCTCGGCCTGGAGGCACCCGGCGGAGAGGCGGCAAGCAGCGACGCTCCGGCGCTCGGGCAGCGTGGAGGGGGACGACGTGTCGGCTTGTAGCACATTGGACCGGCGATGCTCCCTACCGACTGACGGTGAAGGGTGGCGTAGCCCCAAGGAGGAGGCCAAGGCGGCGGCTCTTCAGTGCTTGGCAGCGGAGGGCGGCTCTAAGGGCGGGTGTGGCCTGGCAAACAACTGCTCGCCCTGAGACACCACTTCGGCAGCGTGCTCCAGCTGAGGGAAGATCTTGGCGTAGGGCCAAGAAGAACACGACAGGGCATCGCGCGGGGTGCGGCAACATCGATGTGTTGTGGCAAGGCAAGGTGGCTCAACAGCCCTGGGCATGGCGACGACGTACTAATGCTTGTGGCGGTCTTCAATGCCACGACGGTGCTCGGCATGACATCAAGGCAATGACGGCCTCGACAAGCACAAGCGAAGGAGCTTCTCGGCCACGACAGTTCATACCTGTGGTGGCTTTGCAAGCTTCAGATGAAGCTAGCATGTCTCTGCACATGTGCTCGATGAAATGTCTAAGAAAGCTCTCTGTTTAATCAAGTGTTCGAGGATTTGTCCAAGAAGGTCATCTAGGGGTGTTTTGATCGAGAAAATGCTAAGGGCTCCTATTCACCTCCTCTAGTCGCCGATTTCAGTCCTTCAACAACCGTACAAAACCAACCCTAGCAGCATCCATACAATTCAAGCACAACAGGCACATATCAAAAAGGAAAGCAACCACATGCACAATCAACAGCACCTTGATGGTCTTAGCGGGCTGGTCCTCGCTCATGGAGACCACCCCAACCTCGCCGGACGAGCCGGGCAAGGCACAGGTCTTCACCTGAGGAGCCCCTGAACCGATGGTCCGGATGGCCGTGCGTGGACGGCTAGATCCAGGACCATCTAGTCGTACCACAAGGACTCCGGCCTGTCCACCATGACGACAATGGGACCTCGCGACCCCCGCATCTTCTCCACAATGAAAGCATAGTAGGTAGCCACCATAAACCTAGCCAACGTAGGTCAGCCAAGCAGGGCATTGCATGGGAGGTTGAAATCGACGACATCGAAGTCCTGAAGCTCCAGCTGCCAAAACGGGGAGCCCGACATCATCGGCTCCCAGAGCGCCAGAGATGCAAGAAGAAGATCCACAGATAGAGAAAAAATGGGTAAACTAGCTACTACCTCCCTACATGGCGCGCCACTGTCGGCGTGTTCGACCGGCATGTTTTTTCGGGAGGGTGTCCAGTGTTCGATAGTGGGGGTTTGCGTAGTTAGATCACCACTCCAGTCTCACTCGTGGATGAACTGGACAAGAACATTCAAGAACGCACACAGATTACCCAGGTTCAGGCCCCTCGATGTGGGTAACATCCCTACGTCCTCTGCTTGAGCACTTGCTGCTTGTGTATATTGTTATTCGACCGAGGCCACACACACCCCAGCCCTTTATATACTCGTGGGCTGGCTTGGGTAAAGGGAAAGGGAAAATACATTTATTGGTTCGGTCAATGTAGTTATCATTTCCCTCGGTCTCTTAGTCCGCGCCGTCGTCCCACCTGCCCCTGCTCTGACAGAGGGACAAATTGGATGGGACACAGCAGTCCAACAATCCCGAGCGCTTCGCTGCTGCATTGTGGCTTGTGTGATCGAAGTGACTACAGTGTAGCTGACACCACGACACTACATGAATCGCTCGCTTCTGTCTCGACGGCCAAGACATAACCGTCGATACATGTTGCCTAGTATCGACGGCCAAGAAATAACGGTCGACACTTGTGTCTCTCTCAACGGTCTATACCCGTGCCGTCGAGAGAGCTTGGAGGATGTCCCGCGGAACCAACCGTGTCATAACGGCGTCTACCGCTCTCGACGGCTCTCCGTTAAACCGTCGACATACGGTGCGTCGGAGAGGCTGTTTCGACGGCCTCTTCCTGGCCGTCGAAACTATGCAGTATGAAAACAATTTAATTTGTGCTTTTTTTAGTTTTATTGTGATTTAAATTTCGTTTCAAATTTCTTTGAGTTTTGTTATGATAATTACTTAAATAGTATAAATGTCGTGTGTGATGATATGTTTTTTGCTATACTATAAAATTCAAACACATGTTTATTGATCATGGAAACGGATGAAATAGTAAACGTTTACTGTAAATTCTCCGAAGATCTTTGATTTATAAAGGAGTCATCGCCATGTTAGCTTTAAATTTTTTGATTTTTTTTCTATACTTGTAATTTTATGTAGGAAACATCAAGGTACCATGTGATGATTTCAAATGTTTTTTTCAAATTTTTTAAAATTCAAATAGAGTCGTTTGACCGATTAAACCCTTGGGGGGGAGCCGCCCTCGAGACTAAAGGCTATCTCGACGGCTTTATAATAAGCCGTCGATACAAAGCTTGTACATCGACGGTAGTCAACAGTTGCCCTCGGCACAGATACTCTCGACGGTTTATTATGTGGCCGTCAATACAGTTAAGCACGACGAGCGTAACGACGGTTAGCTCCAAAGCCGTCGACATAGGGTTTATTGTCTCGACGGCTGGATCTTAGCCGTCGACACAAGCTAGCCGTTACGCACAGTATCGACGGCCGGACGCAAGCTGTCGATATAGGCCCTATGGTGTCGACGGTTTTGTGGGGGCCGTCGAGTCTGAGCCTTTTTAGAATACGCCCTAGGGCTTGCCCGCGCCGCCTCCCCACCGCTGGCCCGTCCCGTCTCCGGCCGCCCCACACCCCCGGCGCCGCCTCCACTGTCCCACCTCCACTGCCGGCCACCTACGCTGCCCCACCTCCACCGCGCCCGGGTTGCCGTAGCCGCCTCGCCGCGCCACCACTCCGTCGTCTTCTACAACGACATCGAGGTACTTTCGCGGGCTTTTTTTTAAACGTTGGCAGTGTAGTGTCGACGGCCAATAATGGTTAGTCGAGACTAATTATAACTTAGTCGTGACAAACTAATAACTAACTGTTTTGTACACATGTAGGGTTCCGGTTCAGCGGCTCATGGTGAAATCCGTGTCCAGGAGGTTGGAGACACATGGTGACCCAGGAAAATCCCAACTGGGTCACCGACCTTTTTGCGAGTGCCCCACCGATGTTCACCCAGCCGCCTAATCGCCCAGAGAACCCACCGGAGAACGATCCTCGTCCTGATCAGTAGCTAGCTAGCTTTACTTTTGACTTTGATACTTTTAGTTGCAAACTTCGTCTTATATTTGTTATATGATAGCTTGTGGACTTCGACGTGCTATATATGTGCTTGTGGATATGTGGTAATGTTTATTTTGTGTATTTTGTGGTTTGGATGTGTGGTTTGGATGAATTGTGGTCGCAAATATGCGACGAGGGGTATATATATGCATTGTGGGGTATTTTGGGTTTGCAGGTGCTGCTGTCGCTGCTGCTGGGGGGGGGCAGCGGCGGCGGCCGCAGGAATCTGTGATTTTTTTTTACAAAATATCAAAAATATTTTTTTCCGCATTTAGTCTGTCTCGACGGCTAGTTTACGGCCGTCGATACTGCACAGCAATGGAGCCTGTATCGACGGCCTAATTGTAGCCGTCGATACTAGCTACAAGGGGATTTACCGACGGCTTTAAGGTACCGTCGAGACTGTCGGCTCGGTCCACGTCACCTGGCATCGCCTCTGTGGGTCCCACTGTAACTAGTGTCGACGGCTTTTAATGGCCGTCGAAACAGAGGCAGCCGTGCCGGTGACGGCGTCCTCGGCGCCTGTATCGATGGTCTTGGACTTTGCCGTCGACACTAGTAGTATCGACGTCCAGGCCGTCGACACTAGCGTCCTCTCTCGACGACCTTTACTCGACGGCCGTTTCTCGACGGCCGGCCGTCGACACTAGGTTTACCCGACGGTTCTTAGATTTTTCTCGACGGCTTGGGCCGTCGATACTGTTGCTGCCTCCTGTAGTGCGAGTGTGACAGGGCAATCATGCCGTCAGACCCCCCACGCGCCCCATTAGACCTGCAGTTGGTGCGTTCTGGAGAAATCATTAGCAAGGAAGCTTCCTTGCACCTTTATCCTGTATCCCTGATGGCGGGGCCCATGTTCCCTCCGTTCCGCTAGCGTGAGTCCCGTCCACTTACTCGCCAAGCCGCCACGCGTCTCGGTCACCTGGCGCTTAGAGCCTGGTCGCCCACCTGCTCGCCGAGCCGCCACACAGTCAGCTGCCCACTGTGTTCATACGATAGATTGATAGATTAAACAAAACATTCCAATATGGCAAGGTGTTCAGACGATTATGATCCAGTAGGATGAATATTTTTATAGCTGATACAAGTGTAAAATCAAACATACTAGTTTGGCTACAAATTACAATACTCTATTGGTTAGTTAAGGATTTTATAAACAAAAGAATGCTAGCGACACATATATGGGCGATATGATACACCAATACGGCAACATGGAGATTCAACATTTTCCTAAAAACACGATACACCTATACGGCTATATAGTTCAATAATGATTCAACATTTATACTATTTTCGATTTTTCTAGTTTACTCCAAAGTCCAAACTGGTATGCATCGGCACCTTTGCAACTTCATTTTTAAGCCCTACAAGAATAAGCACTTACATATCAAGATAGTGGGCGCAAGCAGAAGAAAAGATGAAGAAATTTGTCTAATTCAAGTATGAATTCACGTACTCAATTTCGACCTACAAAAAAAGCAAAAGCGAACCTACACACTTTAAACTAACTCCCAAATCAAGAAATACAGAATAGGACCCCTTAATTAGCCTGAGCGGCATCCCAGCAGTCAAATCCAGGGATGGCAAACAGGCAGGGTCCATGGCGGTGGCGGCAGCGGCGGCGTGGAATCTGCAAGGTCAGCAACGGCGTGGGATCGCCATCAGAGACGAAAAGAAGAAAGCGAGAGGGAGGGATGAAGTGGAAGATGGAATTGAAGGAGGATTAGAGATAATCGGGTCTAAATTTCCACATAATGGCATGTATCGGAGAATCGCAACTAAGCAGTGGCATGACCTGAATAAATTGTTTTGTAATGGCAAATTTCAGAACCAATCAGTTTGCAATGGCATATATCAAATTTTCCCTAAATTCAAATAGATGTACAGGGAAGAGCATGAAGTTGCACAAATCAGTAACATAAGTTAGAAGGCAAAGCACTAGAAGCTGGCAGGGACTACGCCTAGCGCCGACCTACCGATGGGTGGAGAGCCGAGTGTGAGATCTGAGTTCATGATATAACAAGAAAAATTAGACCTTAGCCTAAACAAGATAACCAATTTAGGCAGAATTAAGTTAGCGAATGGAATTCATCGATGCCATAAGAGTCGTGTGGTCGATCCGTCGATGACGAACTTAAGGGTGCCGGCAACCCTCTGGGCGCCACCTGCACCGACCAGGGATTGCCCTTCGGGTCTCTCCTAGGACGCTAGATGATCAGGGAGACTGTGTGAGAGATTGTGACCTCTCACACAGTCAGCTGCCCACTGTATATTGAGTTGGTGAGACTTGGGAGCAGGTCCAGACAGGAAAGGATCGCCTCCGATCATGGAGTATTAATTAGCTCGTTAAATTTGGAAACCCATGTGCAACTGTTTTGGAAAAGCGTTTAATAGGGCGTGATTTAGGGAAAGGTTAGGTGGAGTTGTCCCCCTTTTAAATGCTAAGATCAACCAACATTCTTCCATTTGATCGAAAGGCTATTATAATACATTCAATCTTAGTAGCCAGTAGTCTAGAGCAATGTGTTACAACAGCAAAAGACAATACCATTGGAACACAATACCCATAGTCCACCATACCACTTCGATAGAACATCAACTTAGTCTTCACAGGTGTTGGTTGATTATCATGCCTTATGTCCAGGGTCATTATTCAAAAGATTTCCCTTAACCCATGTCGGCAACATGTTAAATAAATTATAGGAAAGCCTTTAGTGAGCGGATCTGCAAGCATTGACTTAGTACTAATATGCACAATACTAATACTTTAATCCTAGATCCTATCTTTCACAACATGATACTTGATGTCAATGTGTTTGACAACAACGTATTGTTACTTGAGTAGAAAATTGTAGCTTCGTTATTGCAGTATAGAGTGGTCTACCAATGCTGTCCACCACTTTCAGTTTCGAAATAAAATTTTTAAGCCATACAGCCTGCCAGTAGCTTCATAACATGCCACAAATTCTGCTTGCATTGTTGACTATGCAGTCACAGATTGTTTGGCGCTTTTCGATGAAATTGCTCCTACCGTGAGGGTGAAGACATAGTCTAATGTGGATTTTTTAGTGTCAACACATTTCGCAAAATCAGCATCCAAATAACCCAAGTTTTAGGGTTCATCATATTTTTTTTATATGTGATGTTTAGTGCCTACAAATAATGCAATACCTTCTTAATAGCCTTCCAATGTCCTAAACCTAGATTGGACAGAAATCCGCCAAGCATCCTGATAATGAATGTCAAATCTGAACACGTACAGACCTAAGCGTACATTAGGCTTCCAACATCATAAGCAGAAGGAATCTTTTTCATTTTATCTGTTTCTAATTGATTTTTTGGGATTTGACAATCCAAATTTATCGTCCTTAACTATTGAAGCAGGCATGGCAAAGCACTTACTCATATAATATCTTTCAAGTACTCTATCAATATATGATTTTTGAGACAACCCAAGTATTCTTTTAGACCTATCTCGGTGTACTTAATGCCTAAAACATAAGAGTCTTCACCAAAATCTTTCATATCAAATTTAGAGGATAAAAGTTCTCTAGTCTCACGCAGCATATTCTTATCACTGCTTGGTAACAGAATATCAACCACATAAAGTACTAAGATAATGAACTTCGCACCTTTAATCTTAATGTACATGCAATTATCCACCTCATTTTTCTTAAATCCAAACTTTACAATTATTTAATGAAACTTAAGATACCATTATCTTGACGCTTGCTTAAGTCCATACATGGATTTTAGAAGTTTGCATACACAATGTTCCTTGCCTTTTACGACAAAACTTTTAGGTTTTACAGCAAAACTTTCAGGTTGTGCCATATAAACTTGTTTATTCAAGTCACCGTTGAGAAATGCAGTCTTAACATCCATTTGATGAATCTCTATATCATAATGAGCAACCAATGTCATAACTATTAAAAAAGAGTCTTTTTTTGAGACACGGAAAAAGTTTCATTATAGTCAATACCTTCTCTCTGTGTAAAACCTTTAGCTACAAGCTTTGCCTTTAATCTTTCGATATTCCCCTTACAGTAATGCTTAGTTTTGTATACCCACTTACAGACCACTGTTTTAACTCCATTAAGTACTCCTAAATTTTAGACTTTATTAGAGTTCATAAACTTTAATTCATCTTTCATGATTTCAAACCATTTGGATAAATGTTCGCTCATCATAGTTTCTTTAAATGAGGGGTCGTCTACCTTCCCAATGTCCCATCCTGGGAAGGTTTCATAATAATTTGGGATAGCAGACCTTCTCGCTCGTTGTGATCTTATTAGGGGTTCATCAGGGATCACTGGCGGTTGTGGAGGCTACAGAGGTTTATTAGGTGCCACAGGAAATTCTTGAGGTTCTTTAGGTTCTTGAAGCACTTCTTCAATTATTTGATCATTAGCTTCATTAAGGGCCTCAACAATAGGCGCAGCTCCTCCGGTCACAACCTGCGGCAAAACTTGAGGAATGGAAAGGATACTCTTGGGTTATCGATGATGGAACATAAGACCGAATCTCCACTAGGTCTATCTTTCTTTCTTGTGAGCTCCCACAAATTTCATTGTCCTCTAAGAAGACAGCGTATCTAGTTTCAATAAATTTAGTGACACGACCTAAAAAATAATATCGATATCCTTTAGATTTTTATGGATGTTCAATAAAATGATAACTCATAGTCTTAGGATCTAATTTCATTGTTGTGGGTTAAGTATTTCAGCTTTTGCATAACAGCCCCCACACCTTTAAATAATTTAATTATGCTGATTTTGTACTTCTCGTAAATTTATCGAGTGATGCAGAACGGTCGCGTATAGGGATATATAACGATAGAGAGGAATCATCAGTGAAGGTAATAAAAGAATCATAACCATCAATCAGTGTGAATTAGTTCTAAGGGCATGCCAATGCCACCTTCATTCCGCCTCTATTTTACACCTAAAACACTGTAGCAGCAAGGTATGTAATAAAATATAAGAGTGAAAAATATAGGAACAGATACAAAAGTGGATGAATAGTGATGAGATAGGGGAATTTTAAGGGTTGCATTGGGCATGCCCTAAGAGACACATACTTTTAAGGGCACTTTTCTTAATGCTTTTAGTGAATTTATCTTATTGCAATATATACATTGCTCAGCGTCTGAAAAATCATAAGGGTTGGAGTATCTCTTTTATAATGTGAAGATCCATTCTCCCCTCGAAAAATAGCCCAAGCGACAATGCCATAATTTCAATGATCACAATTTTTCTTATTCGTAACATTATGCCCATTCATCATAGTTTCATTCATGTAGAGTAAATTAAGTTTGTCCTTCTGGAAGGCAATGCCAATCACATCGCTATTTTAACTTAATAATACACTTATTGTTAACAAACTTACATGACATGAATAACTAGTTTTAGCCAAAACATAAACTGAAATTAAGTTTCTCTTAACAGCTAGATCGAATAAAACATCATAAAATGAAATATTGTAATCGCCTCTTAATAGAAGTTAAACATCTCCGATTACTTCAACCCCAATTTCTATTCCATTGGCAACCCTAAAACTTCAAGCCCTCTTTTTTATAGTCCGAATGGAACTTAATCCCTAGAAATAATTAGTAATATACACAATGACACTTGAATGGCTGCTCACCATCATCGCTTGCCTCAGCCTTAGTGATGCAGACATCATCGAGGGCTGCCAGCACCTTCTGGAACAGCTTTCTCCCATTGGCGTACGTCGGCTTCTGGCCACCAGGTACAGGCATCTGGTTCGGCTTGCGGTTTAGCTTGGGAAAGTTGTTCTTGGCAGCAAGTGCTTCTTCTCGTCCTTTCTGAAGACTGGGGCACTCAGCTCGTATGTGGTTGAGGCCGCCACACTAGAAGCACCTCAAGTTGCCTCTCCTTCGCTCACTCACTCTCTTGTAGGATCTGGCAAATTTTTTGGATAGGAGGGCTAAGCTCTCTTCAGGGATCGTGTCAAGACGCTCATCAGAAAGCTCCACAAGAACTGACAAAGAAACACCACCAAGATCAACAGAGGAAGAACCAAATGGATGGGTTTGTGACCAAAGCTGTGGAAAGTGGATCTGGCTCAAGAACTGACAGGTGCTCAAGTTCATAAGTTTTCAAGTTCGAATAGAGCCCGTCCAAAGTGAGCATAGTGAGATCCGTGGCCTGCCAGATCATGGTGATCTTCACACCCTAAACTTTCAAATCAAGTGCTGACAGAAAGAGTCGAGCATTCTTGGAGTCAGTGAAAACTATCTCAACTGCTCTCAAGTTGCTCAGGATTTTTGTGAACCGGCTGAAACAAGAATCCAGTGATTCACCTGGTATTTGAGAGAACCGATTGTACTCACGCTTGAACTGGTCATGGCGAACGGTCTTGACCTGAGCTGTCCCCTCATGGAAAGCAATGAGGGTAGTCCAGATCTCGTGCGCGGACTCAAGGTGAGCAACCCGATCGTATTCATTTCGACCCAAACCTTGGAAAAAAAATGTTCTTGGCCTTAGCATTCAGCTCAAAATCCCTCTTGTTTTTGGGGGTAATTTCCTCCTCTTTAGGCACAATATAAGGATTTTTGACATTGAACCAGATGTCAAAGCCCTGTGCCATGAGATAGGATCCCATCCGAGCTTTCCAGAAGGAGAAATCGAGACCATGAAAAATAGGTGGCTTTGTTGAGTACCTCTCCTCTGCCATGGTGACCGACAGGAAGGGCTCAAAGACTTGCAAGAATCACAAGAGCACAACCTGGTGAATGAGAGCCTCGAATTTTTTATGACCATTCTTTTCGAATTCACCGGCACCTCAAAATATGAATAACTTGAAAACTATGTGTACCCCTAGCAAGCATGAATGAGAGTCATGGAATATGTGGGGATTTTTCAGTCACAATCCTGGTTGTCAAGTGTCCAAAAGAGAGGAATCAATTCAAACCTTACTTTAAGAAAAGGAGATCAAGCCAAATGACCAAAGTGACTTTCAGAAAGTAAAAGCAGACTTGTTCTCACTTGGAGGAGATGGATGGTGGCTTTCTGGTGCTTATCAATTTTTGGGAATTTTTCTCCCTATTTCCCAATGTGTCATGAACAGCTATACCAAAAATAACCTCAAAACCCCTTCCATAGAAAATATGAAAAATCAAATATCACAAGGTGCTTTCTGGAAAGCAAAAGCAGATTCTCCAGAGTTTGTTTCCAATTGGAGCAGAGGGATGGTGGGTTTCTGTTACTTTTCAATTTTTGGGAATTTTTGTCCCTATTAATCAACGAGTCTTGAAGCACTCCACCAAAATTCTCTTCAAAACTCCTTACAGAGAAAATATGAAAAATCAAACACCACGAACTGTCAAGAACATCGAACAGAAAGTTTGGGGCTTGGTTTTCACCTCACTGCTCCCAAACGTTGCAAGATCTAGACTCCAAATTTTTATAGTGGGTAGATATATGAGTCACGCATCTTCTCCAACAAGAATCACTCAAAAGTAGTTTTCTAGAAATCAAACACTGACTGCCGCGCGAAGAACAAGTTCTGGATAGATTTGCAACTTGAAGGAAAACATGATATCTAATCTATCCTAGGGTGCAAGGGAGGTGTAGAACCATATGAACACCCTCAAGACATCATGGATCAAAAGCATAGAGAAGGAGGTGAGCCAAACAAACAAGTTTCAAAGAAACCAAACACAAAACAAGCACAAACACTTTCCAAACTGCCGGTTTTATTTCATGGAACGAAATACAACCGGGAAACTACTCTCTCCTTCTCACACTTGAGGATGAGAGACACACACTTGGCTGGAAGGGATACACCCGCAAGCACCCCTTGGGGTCCCTTATATAGCCATACAAGCCCAGACTTAGGCCTAAACCCTGGGCCACCCGCAAAGCCCATCTAACACGCGGGTTTAAACACACGCACGAATCTCCAAGCGCAGCGAACGGCCTCCAGCTATTCCTTCGCTTCGAAGCATTCGTACGGACGTCGATGCCGCGATGTCTCGCACCCGACTCGATAAGCTTCCTCACCGCGGACTCCGCACCCGGCCTCCAACGGGGCCGCCAGCCCACCTGACCGAAGCCTTATCCGCGCCGTCTGTACCGAGACTATCACCTGCATCCACAACCCCAAAACACATATCCAAAAACAAAGCGTGAACCGATCAAAAGACCGAGGATAGAATTTAAACTTGGTGAAATTTGTTAGCCTCCATCGGACGCCTCCAGACGCTCAAACCTGAAACTGCCGTGCGACAAACTGGCGACTTCACCAAACCTTAAACTAAACCTAGGGGACAACTCCATGCCAAGGAGTGCTCAAAATTTCGCTTCAAATCACATAAAGAGCATGCACACATTTCATGAATTTTGGCTCAATATTGAAAGAATTAGGCCAGAAACCAAAAGACCCAACATGTTCATCACACATGACTCCACAAGTTGCTCCTGCTAGAACTGATATGGCTACATGTTATGATGATTTGGTTGTCATTGCTTCTAGCTCTAGTGGTTCCTCTAGTAATGCATGCATATGTGATCCTGACAGTTGCAGGGGTGCATTAGCTGTTAGGAAAGTAGTCATTAAGAATGCTGAACTTAGGGCTCAACTTGCTTAGTTTGAGAAGGGGCTAGGCAGGTGCTATGAGGGGAGTCTTACCCTGGATAAGATGCTCACAAAGAAACACCTCTAACAAGGGTGGCTTGGGCTTTACACCTGAGAAGTCCAAGAGAAGTAAGAGGCGCTCTGGTCCTCGAGCATTTGTCAATGGGCACAACTCTCATCAGGCCAATCCTAGGGGTAGCACTAGACACCACAATTGGCAGTACTCACATCATGCATATCCTCGGAAGCAAAACACCAGCATGAGCACTTGGAATACTAGAAACTGGAATGGCCATAGAAACAACTATGGGGCATACACATGGCACAATACTCCAGCTAGGCACTATGGTTGGCAAGGGCAGTCTCACTACAACCTAGCTAGGCCATATCCACCTACTAGACAGTCTGGTTGGCAGAGTCAGTCTCACCACAGCATTGCTATACCATTCCCTCCAGCTGGACATTACTTTGGGCAGAACACATGGCAAGGACCTCCTAGACACAACAATGGGTGGAATGGGCCTCCTAGGTTCAACCAGGGTAGACAAGCACCTCCTAGAAGAGATAGGTCTCCATTTATGTGGTATAGCTCTAGGAACACTCACAATAGGCCACACATTGCACCACAAGCTAGACCTAGGCAAGTGAATAGCACTAGACACCACAATTGGCAGTACTCACATCATGCATATCCTAGGAAGCAAAACACCAGCATGAGCACTTGGAATACTAGAAACTGGAATGGCCATAGAAACAACTATGGGGCATACACATGGCACAATACTCCAGCTAGGCACTATGGTTGGCAAGGGCAGTCTCACTACAACCTAGCTAGGCCATATCCACCTACTAGACAGTCTGGTTGGCAGAGTCAGTCTCACCACAGCATTGCTATACCATTCACTCCAGCTAGACATTAATTTGGGCAGAACACATGGCAAGGACCTCATAGGCACAACAATGGGTGGAATGGGGCTCCTAGGTTCAACCAGGGTAGACTAGCACCTCCTAGAAGAGATAGGTCTCCATTTATGTGGTATAGCTCTTGGAACACTCACAATAGGCCACACATTGCACCACATGCTAGACCTAGGCAAGTGAACCCTAGGAGAGTGCATGTTGAGATTGTAGATGACAACTACATGCTTAAGAAGGATGGGAAAGGTAGAGTATATGCTAGATTCATTGGACCTTCTTGACAATATGAGCACAAATCACAAATCTGGGTGCCAAAGTCAACAATTAATGATGCATTTACTATTGTGAAGGCTAACCCTCGGGGACCCATCAAATGGGTTCCTGAGTCACAAAATTGACTCTCTCTTGTGGGGTAGGTGAACTACTGGAGTGGAGGAAGTCATTGGGTCATCGACAGCGGCTGCACGCAGTATATGACCGGCAATCCTTGGTTGTTCACCTCACTGGGGAAAGAGGGCAACTTTCCCTAGAAGATCACGTTCGAAGATAGGAGCAAGAGCAAAGTGACTGGCTCCGTTAGGGTAGCTATAACTTCTGTACTCACTCTCAACAATGTTCTTTTGGTTAAAACTCTGAACTATAATCTGCTCTCTGTCGCCCAAATATGTGATTTGGGGTTCCATTGTCTTTTCTCACCTGAGGGAATGACTGTTTTGGACAAAAATGAGAATTTGGTCTTTAAAGGATTTAGGTTCCAAAACGTGTACTTGGTCAACTTTCACTCGATTGCCTCGTTTACCTCGTCGTGTCTAATTGCCAAAGTCTCTCTTGGTTGTCTTTGGCATAGACGACTTGGGCACGTAGGCATGTCAAACTTGAGAAAACTCTTTAAAAATGAACTGGTTCTTGGGGTGAGGGATGTAAAATTTGAAAAAGATAAGTTGTGTAGTGCCTGTCAAGCCGGAAAACAAGTTGCAAACCTACACCCCGCAAAAGCTGGCATTGCACCACACGTCCCCTAGAGCTGTTGCACATGGACTTATTTGGACCAACTACATATGTGAGTATTGGGAGAACCTGTACTGTCTTGTTGTGGTAGATGACTTCTCAAGCTATACTTGGGTCTTCTTTTTGCATAACAAAACACCTATTGAAAAAATTTTCAAAAAATTTGCAAAAAGGACTCAAAGTGAATTTGACTGCACAATCAAAAGGGTGAGAAGCGACAATGGGACAGAGTTCACTAACACTAACATCGAAAACTTCTGTGATGAGCTTGGCATAGGGCATCAATTGTCTGCCTCCTACACCCCAGCAGAATGCTGTAGTTGAGTGAAAGAACAAGACCCTTATCGAGATGGCCCGCACAATGCTTGATGAGTACAAGACGTCTGATCTATTCTGGGCTAAAGCAATCAACACTGCCTGCCACTGTGTCAACCGGTTGTACCTGCACAAACTCCTGAAGAAGACGTCATACAAACTGCTGGTTGGGAGACGTCCAAATGTCTCGTACTTCAGAGTGTTTGGCTGCAAGGTGTACATATACAAGAAGCGGCAGCACTTGGGTAAGTTCTAGAGCAGATGTGACATCGAGATATTCTTGGGATACTCAGCTAAAGGGCAGATGTTCAGGGTGTTCAATGAGGCGAATGGGCTAGTCGAGGAGACCTGTGATGTGAAGTTTGATGAGTCCAATGGCAGTCAAGGCGAGCATAAGAATCTGGATGATGTCTGTGATGAGACTCTAGCCAGAGTTGTCGAGGAGATGCCAGTGGGCGATGTGAGACCAGCTGCTGTTCCACCAGAGAAAAGTACCCCGGTACCATCAGCCACACCTGAGACTTTGCCAGATTCAGGGACAGTCTCACCACAGAGGGATAGCTCAGATGATGCACAACAGCCAGAGGCACCAAGTGAGTCAGATGCGGAGTCTGCTGAGACAGCACCACAGCTTGTGAAGCAGCATCACACCATTGCTAGAGACCATCCAGTAGATCAAGCCGAGGAGTTCAGACTATGTCGAGGGCAGCCAACATCTGTGAGCACCAGGCTTTCATGTCAGATGTTGAGCCGAGGAAGGTTGAGGAGGCATTGGCAGACCCCGACTGGATCAACATCATGCATGAGGAGCCCAACAACTTCAAGCGCGACAAGGTGCGGACCCTAGTGGAGAGGCCAAGTGATTGCAATGTGATAGGCACCAAATGGGTCTTCAATAACAAGCAGGATGAGTTTAGGCTAGTCGTGCGCAACATGGCGAGACTCGTGGCTCAGGACTTCACACAGATCGAGGGCATTGACTGCGGAGACACATATGCTCCAGTGGCCAGGTTGGACGCCATCCGACTGCTTATGGCTTTTGCAACATGCCACAACATTTTGCTCAGGCAGAAGGATGTGAAAAGTGCCTTCCTGAATGGATACATTGACGAGCTAATCTATGTGGAGCAGCCTTCGGGGTTTGAAGATTGTGAGCATCCATATCATGTGTACAAGCTGTCCAAGGCGCCGTATGGAGTGAAGCAAGCTCCCAGGGCATGGTATGAAAGAGTGAAGGATTTTCTCACGCAGAAAGGCTTCAAGGTTGGAAGGGTTGACACAACCCTGTTCACCAAGCTTGTCGACCCGCACCCTTCACATTCCTAGATGGGGGCCAACAGCATATACACACAAATGGAGCTATACGTAGATTATATAGTATGTGGGTCCCAGCAGAGTGCATGCAGATTCTTTCCATGCGTGGCTCCCATTCAGTGAAGCAACCATGTCATTGCTATTCTTTTCTTTTTTGGATTTCTGTTTCTCTAATAATCTAAAATCATATATTTTATAATGATTTATTTGATTTCTATTATTTATATTTTCTAATTATCAATTTATCTAAGGGATTAAATCTTGAATTTTTTTTGAAGAATCAAACAAAATCAAATCATCCAAATTCATAAGCTACAATCTGATTTTTGAAAGGATTTTTTAAAATATTTTATTTTCCATTTGTTGAAAAATTAATTTTACTTTAATTTTTAATTTGATATTTTAGTTGTTTTTTATTTCATTTTACCAACAATTGGCATATTCAATTGGTAATAGACTAAACAGACCATGTACTTTACAAAAATTTGGCATGCTCCAATTGCTTCTATCCAAACAACAAAAACTCCCAATGAATTAATTATGACTTGGATTGCAATGAGCAATTCCAGAGACGGAGACAGGGAGGGGCTAGCAGGGGCCACGGCCTCCCCCCATGGGCCAAAGTTTTTTTTAACCCCCCTATGCACAGGGCACAGCAGCGCTGATCACATGGCAGCCCAGCCCACATCGCCACATCGGTAGCCCAGCGCTGATCAGAAGACTGAAGACAGAACAACGCGTCGTCGCGTACATACGCACGCGACACGGGCACACGGCTGATCCGCTGAGGCGTCTACGGCCGATCCGCAATCGGCGATCGCCGATCAGATTCATCTCTACCTCTACGCGCTGCTGCCTCTCCAAGGACCAGGTTCTAGTCCTTGTCTCCTTGATTAGTTGATCAATCCTTTATCCTTGCGTTGCAACCGGCAAGTTGCTGCTGCCGACTGGCCCTTTAGGCTTTAGGCTTCAGCTTTTGGCCTTCTAATCCTCCTCTAATCCACCTTTAATTAATCATATTGCTTCCAGATGGACCCGACAGATACTTGCATTGTCTATTTTCTTTGATTGGTACAACACACAACGTACTGCTAAGCTAGGTATGGTGTCAATTGCCAAAATACTTTAGTTCTTCTTTCTTTTGTTGATGCTGCATATTAATTTCAGATTTTCAGTTTTGTTAACATTTTCAATTATTTATTTGTTTACTATCTTTTCTAGGGAATTTGTGAATGTGATCATGGCAACGAATAAAACATCCATTCATTTTTCAAGAGAAAAGAACGGGAAGATGATATAGTAGCAAATGAGCCAATTCATAATTCCGATCCACAACCAGAGCAAGGTCAAGATGCGTTGGCATTGCAATTAGTAGAAGTGATTCCCAATTCTGATCCAGAGCTACAAGATGCACCAGCACCACCGATAGTTGACACCTGTCCAAGCTCTATGCCTCAGCCCGATGGTTCCCCAAAGCGGCAAAAAGTTGCTTTTGATGTTTGTGATTTCATAAAAAGAGACCCCGCACTACGCAAACAAATTTGGTCTTGTCCTGCTAATCAACAAGATGAAATCAGAAAGGCTTAAAGCTTGGTCCATACCAACCAAAGCAAGATGTATATCCTCTTTCCGGTCCAAAGAGTCACCCGAGGCGTTTTCAATTAGATTGGCTTACATCTTTTCCGTGGTTGGAATATTCACCCTCAAAGGATGCGGCGTTTTGCTTTCCATGTTTTCTTTTCTCAAGAGTTTAAAACCGATGCACTTATAGATGATTTCAATGCAATGAAGCGTCGACGAGCACGACTTAAGTAAACATCAAATGGGTTAGTTTTTCTTATAGTCTTGTTATATATATTTTTATCTATTTCTTGTAAATGTTTCACCCTAGCTAGCTCATAGGCTCAGCACAACATATCACATATTTTACATGTAATTTTGGGCACCAATGAATGACTAAATGCCTAAATTATCCTTTAGAAATTTTTGTTTATATAGATTAGTTTTTGTGTTGGCCCCCGGTGAATAAAATTCCTGGCTCCGTCCCTGAGCAATTCATCGGCAAGGTAAGAACATATCCAAGGATATCCTTATGCAAGGACTATCCTATTACTATTCGTCTAAGGAGTAAGTGCAGCGATTGAAATATAAGAGAAAAAATATAAAATAATGTATGATAGTAATTAATATTATATAAATAGTGATTTGGTAGTTTAGAAATAAAGGCTAGCATTGAATATGATCTTAGGCGGTACGACGACTTCTTTGTGGGATTGCAGCACGTGTCAACTGGAGTAGATTTCAGTTGCTCTTGAAAATTCAAATTCGCTCCGGACTACTAATAAGCAGTCAAAAAGCCACACATATACGTACGTACGAAATCACCATAGGCAAGTTTGAAGTTTGTGATCGTCCTACATCTGTATTCTAGTATGCTCTTTTCTTTGTGGAGCTGGTTTAATTTTCATGTGGACCCAATGTGGACCAAGTGTTTGAGTCAAGCTCAGTGAACTATACTTTGAGAGAGAATAATTGGACCAAGCGTGGAACTAGCTTACTATCAATTCGGATTCTTTCCTGAGACTGACGCATCCGCTCAACCTAACGAGCGTATAAAAGTTGCAGCTGCAGCTTTCTCCTTTTTGAGATGCTGCCGGCCAACCGTGAAGAGGAAAATTGCAGACTTTCATCCTCAGTGCTTGACTGACTCTGCAAGCTCGAGCTTCTTTTTCCCTTCGTCACTCTGCATATCTGAGCGAAAGAACCTTCTGATCTTATCGAGAACAGAGCTGAAAAGTAGGAGTTTTAACGATGAATCTTCTCATCTTCTTGCCTTTGTTGCTTCATGTGCCAAGAACCTTCTGATCTTATCGAGAACAGAGCTGAAAAGTAGGAGTTACATATGCCAATCGGAGCAGAGACGCTAATTAGTTAGGAGCCTTGAGGCTGCAGCCTGCAGAGCCCAAGGAAGGCAACCTGTGTCCTGTGGACGAATGGATCAGCAAGGTGCCAAGGACTAATTTTTTTCTTCTAGTTTGATCTCCTCGATGTTGTTGTATTCTACGGAGTACATTGATTTGGAAATGTTGTTGACAAATTATAGTGTGATGTGATGCTTGCTGATCAGTCCTGGAGCAAGCGATAGACATCGCTGAATTGGCGCAAGAACTGAGGGAGGAAGCACTGCAGGCCTGCGTGAACTCGTCTAGAGCTCCACTCGCCGGCGGCTCGCCGCCGAGCATCGTCATCGGCAAGGTCGGCGAGCTCACCCGCAACGTCGACCCGGCCGAGTACGAACCGCAGTACGTCTCCGTCGGGCCGTACAACCGGACCAGCAAACCGGGGCTCGCGCGGGACGCCGACAAGGCACGAAGCCTCAACGCCGTCCTCTCGGCGGCGGCGGCCAGCCCCGGCATCACGCTGGACGTCTTCCTAGCCGAGCTTGCCCGGCTCGAAGGCCGCGCGCGGAGCTGCTACGAGCATGCGTTCGCCATGACGAGGAAGGAGTTCGTGCGCATGCTGCTGCTCGACGGCTGCTACATACTTTCCAGGTTCGGCAGCGTCGGCGGGCCGGCGACCAACGGGCTTGTTCAGGGAGGATACCTCGGAGCGTCGCCGGTGATGACGGCGGGCGGCGGCGTGGGAATGGACAGGCATGAAGCCGTCGCGGTGGTGCGCGACGTGCTATACCTCGCGGAGAATCAGATCCCGTTCTTCGTCGTCGAGAAGATCCACGAGCTGGTCTTTCCCGACGGCGGCGTCCCCGCGGTGGCCGGGGTCGCGAGGTACGTGCAGGAGCTCCTGCGGAGGCATCAGTACTCGGTGGCAGCGCCGGCCATGGTGAACCCCTCGTCACCGGGCAACCTCCTCCACCTGATTCATATGCATTTCAAGCCTACCGCGCTCTCACCGGCGACGCGCGGCCGCGGCGACGGTGGCAACACCGGCAAGCCGGCCAGGCGGTGGCGCATGGCGACGGAATACCACTTCGCCGGCGTGAAGCTCAAGGCCCGTGCCATCGGCGCCAAGGGGGACGTCCGCAGCATCGTCGACGTCAAGGTGTCTTGGCGCGGCGGCGCGCTGGAGATCCCCCGCCTCCACATCGACGGCGAGACGTGGCGGCTGCTGCGGAACCTGATCGCGCTGGAGCAGCAGCAGCGCAACCCGGCGGCGGCGGGGCGGCAGTACGTGACGGCGTACTGCGTCTTCGTGTCGCAGCTGGCGTGCACGGCGAGGGACGTGGAGCTGCTGGCGAGGCGGGGCGTCGTGGCGCACGGCCTGGGCAACCACGGCGAGGTCGCCGAGTGCTTCGCCGACCTCTGCAAGGGCGCGCTGTTCGACGCCGACGACCCCAGGTGCAACTACCTGAGGCCCGTGTGGCAGGCGCTGGAGGCGCGGTTCCGGAGCCGGCCGCGGCGGTGGGTGGCGCTGCTGTGGCAGAAGTACTTCAGCAACCCGTGGCTGGTGCTCGGGCTCGTGGCGGCGGCCGTGGGGCTCGCCTGTACCGTCGTGCAGGCAGTCTACGCTGTTTTGAGCTACAGGCAGTCCGCGAATAATTAGCTAGATGCGTCCGAGATTCGGGGTATTTTAACATTGTTATTGCTTGTAAACACTAATTTTTTTTAGAGCGTTGTAAACACTAATTGATCATTTCATCATGGTAGTGACCAGTGGCGAACGCAGGACCAAATTCGAGGGGGGGCTAGGCTTAACATTCTAACCACCGAAAACAAGGCAAATAAATATTAAATATAGGTTTTAGTTACTACCACAATCCAAATTCGTGCGTAAACAAGAAAGTGAAACGAACTGTAAGTTTGTAACATACTAGCAAGTAAATTAAACTATAAGTTTGATGTTTATGACATAATCACATATAGCCTTCTTGAACCATGCTTCTTGAAAGGATCTTCGACAATCCATCATTTTTTTGCGGGAAAAAATATCCAAATGGACGTGTTAGACCTTTCAACAAATATGTCCTTCGCACTTGATCTCTAATTTTAATAGGATAATCATCAATTGGCTTCCGAGCTAGATCGGCAATAACATCATTTGGATTAAATTCTTCAATTCGAGGTTTTTTTGTTGAGTTGCACTCTCATTCGTTGGAGGGTTACTTGAACTTGGATTAGTTGAAAAGGTAGTGACCTTTAAAACTCTTTACATGTTCACTCTTAAACAAAACTGCTATTGCGCCGTTCAATGGGTTGCTTTGAAATTTGTACCATGAGCCATCAGTGGGCTATGAAAAATAATCGTTTCGTTTTTTTACATGCACTCCCCATCTCTCCCACCCCTATCATCTCAATGAAACAAAGGTCTGATTCTTAAGAGGGACGAGCCCAAACTTGACAGAGGAATTGCACAATTTTAAATAGGAAAAAGTCTACTTTACCCTCTAAACTATGGTGGTGTAGACGATGCGAACCCGAGTTTCGAAAACAAGGTAATCAGACCCCTGAAGGCCTGAACTACGACATGTGGTGCAAATAACCCCCTGGTAACGGTTTTGAGGATGGTTTTGCTACGCTGGATGTAGAGGTGGAACGGTTTTGCCGCATAGATTAAAGAGGCTGTAAATTATTTTTCTAACAAATGATTTTTGGCCAGGTCCCACATGTCACCCGCTCATACATCTTCTTCCTCCTCTCCCTTCTCCCTTCTCCACCAAGCCTCTCTCTCTCTCCATCTTGTCCCTCCTCTCTCTCTCTCCCTCTCCCTACTTTGGATCCTACTGGCGCACAGCCGTTGCGAGCCCCAGTGAATGGAGCTGATGCAGCTACCAGATGTCGTCGCCGCCCGCCACCTGACCGCTGCCGGCGCGGTCTTGTCCGCCGCAACCACCCTGAAGCTTGCTTCTTTGCCATCTTTCTTGCGAGCCGAGCCCGTTGTGTATGGGCTGTTGGTGCTGAGGGGCTGGCTGGTGGGGACGGGGCACTCGGGGCTCAGCGTGTACGCGCCGGCACCGGGGACGAGCTCGCCGGAGTGTGCGCACCAGAAGGAGCTCATGTTTGGTTGCCGTGGACGCGCGCGCACGAGCTCGCCGGGGAAGTGCGCGCTGGAGACGAGCTTGCCGGAGTGCGTCTGTATCAGCCTGTATGTAGCAAGAGGCATTTTGTCAAACACCTTAGGGGCGTCGTCTTCATACCTCGTTGGTGCTGGCCATGGAGCACCACTACACATCCTCATCGCTTGCCACACCGTCTGCTACCCTTGTCAACAGCATGCTACATGCAACAATCCCCAAATTGAGCATCGGCCACATCATGCAACATACAATAATCCTCTAATCCATGGCGCAACCCAGCTCTAGAAGGAGAAATTGAGGGATGCATGGCCACAGTACAAGCTCAAGCTAGCCTATTGTTTTACCGTGCCGTCCAATGCTCCGGCCCAACCTTGCCTGCTAGCCTCTCGCCGATGTCCTAGTAGGTGACGTCCGGCCTGTCGGCCTCGGTTACGACGAACGCCGCCGCCGAGTCGGCGTCGTCGCGCGGCAGCACCTCGAGCAACGTGTGCGAGCCCATGTGCAGCATGACGCTCGCCGACGGCTTGGGGAGGACGCGGTCGCTGTGGAGAAGGACCGGGCATCGAATCCCAGGCGGAGCGCCGGCAGGGGTGAAGGCCACCGCGCCGCCGTGTTGGGGAGAGGAGGAGGCGGGCGTCACCGCGCCGACCCAGTGGAGGAGAGGGCGCCGACGCGCCGAGCTTGGAGGAGGAGGAAGAGCGCTGCCGGGCTCGAGGAAGATGTGCCGCAGGGAAGGGAGAAGATGCGGAGAGAGAGAGGGAGGGGAAGAGAAAGATTGAGGAGTATGGGTCCCACATATAAAAAAGATTTTTTTATAATAGAAAAATGCCATGTGTTATAACATGTGGCAAAACCACTCCACCTCAGCGTCCAACGTGGCAAAACCGCCCTCAAAATCGTCCACAGGGGGTTATTCGTACCACATGCCGTAGTTCAGGGTTTCGGTTACCCGGTTTTCGAAAATGGGGTTCTCGTCGTCTCCATCACAATAGTTCAAGGGGTAAAGTAGATTTTTTTTCCTTTTAAATACAAGAGAAAGAGCTGAGGAAGCAGTCAAAACAGGAGGAGCATGGCGTTCATCAGCGAGAATTCTTCCCCAACATTATAGTTGAGGAATCAGGATGTTACCTCGAGCGGAGTGAATAGAAGTTACATAATTTTATATAACTGAAACTAGCATTTTGGCCTGCGCATTTGCGCTGGGATACATTATTAATTAGTTTCTGTAAAAAAGGCTAAATTTGTTAGTTTGTAGTTAGATTTAGAGCAATTAGTTGTATTCACATAAAAGCGTATTAATTAATGATCTATACTGTTATAATATATATCCACTATATAATTGATGGTATAGATTATTTATTAGATGTACACAACTAAAAGTGTCTTAGCTGAGTATTATGTACTGAGTGGTGAAGCCTATAATCAATTATGACCATTGCTTTTAATCCAATGGTGCAAACATCATAAGCATATTTTTTTTCTAATTTGTTAAGCTTTCTTATTTTAGTGTGTTATAATTTTAGAAGCTTTTGGTTAGCGAGAATGCTTTCTATTGATCTAGTATTCTTTTCCATTTTACAACCTTTCATTTCAATAGTACTCAAAGAAAATAGTTAGGAGTAGCAGGCACTACAGGAAACGGCATCAGTGTCGACGGCGAAGGCGGCCACACAGGTCCAAATACCGCTGACATAGACCTGTGTCGTTGGCTACCCGCCCACACAAGTCCGCCGATGTCATGTCGACGACACAGCCAGATTCTGTCAGCAGCCCTAACGACACGGCCGTATCCCGAGCATGACCCCTAGGTTAGGTCTGTGTCGGCGGCAAAAACGGTCATGGACACAGACACAAACTGACGACACGCCCGAGGTGACGACACTCAGACGTGTGCGCGCACAGAAAGAACCTTGGGACGACACGTGGCAGAGCTGTGTCGACGGCCATCCCAGATGCCGCCAACACAACCCCAGCCAGGTGGCCTTTCTAGGCTGAACGCACTCTGTGTCGGCGGCCGTGGTTGGAGCCACCGACACAGATATATCTATGTCGACGGCAATTAGTGGGCCGCCGACACAGGCCTTGTCGGGTGGCTAGCCTGGGCGAACCTGGAACAGGATCAGTGTCATCGGCCATGGACAAGGCCAATGACATAAGCAATGTTCCGGCAATAAAAATTGCTGTTTTTTTTTAAAAAAAACTCAATTTCAACCTGCAAAAAACCCTAAATTCATAGCATATACATTTCCCAAATTCCCGACCACATCCACACATAAATAGGTGCTCGCCACCATATTTTCCAGCACATATACATCCACACATCATTTAAAAATAGAAAATCACCGATAAATACGACCGAAATCACTCGAACCATCACATATAGCCACAATTGACAACAACATAAGTTGAAAAGTTCATAGCATAGACAGAGTACAAAATAGTCCACATATTGGTCACATACGGAGACTCCAAAGTCACAAAGTCGAATACAGCTAACTACGGGTTTTGCGAACCACGAGGTCGGGATCAGTAGCAAATACGCCTGTGACGAATTCCTCCAACGCCCACCTTGTTCCATTGTCGTCACCTCCCTGCAGAGTAATCATCGTAGGCACAGGCGTAGCAGAGCCAAACACTTGCAAGAGTGGAGAAAACCGCAAATTTCAAAAACTTTATGCATTTGTGTACTGATATGAATATGTTGTGGAAAACTAGAGGAAATGCATTACCCCTGGAGAAGCCGCCGATGCAGGTGGAAACTAGACCACAGGGAACAAGTGCGGTCGCACGAACGGGGGGAGAGTGTCGACCTGTGTCGTTAGGGCCCCCAATGTCGGCATGAAGACGAACTACGACGCAGAAGGCATCTGTGGCTGGCCGGAGGACCCCGTCCTCGGGAACACCTGCGGGTATGATATGTCTGCATCTAAAACCAGGAAGGACAACGTTGCTAGCTACGTATATATACGATCTTAATTACCTGTTGCATATACTGCATCATGTAGACGTTCTGTTCCTGGCTTGCCTGCATCCGTCGGTTGGTCGCCTCTCGCTCCGCCTGCCACCGCCTGTTGTGCTCCTCTCGCTCCGCTTGCCACTGTTGCTTGTCCGCCGCCCTCTGATGTTGCAACTCAGTGATAAGCTTGTTCTGGGCTTCAAGCTAGGCACGGGCGGAAGCGGAGGCCTGCTGTCGACGTGCCCTGATCTTGGTCTTGTACGAGTCGGGCGGCACAATGGCGTTCATGGCGCCGTACCTGCCGTGAGCTCTCCCACTGAAGTCGTCGTAAATGACAACAGGATCAGCCGGCATGTTGTCATGGTCATAGTCAGCACCGTGCTTCTCCCTCATGGCCGCAGTATATGTATCCTGCGAACCAAGGTTCTAGAAATCGGTAATTGGTAATAGATCGATGAGGTACCTTCTAGGGATTAATCGGAAATTAATCGATGTACATTAATCGAAAAAATATACACAAATATTACGTGCCAACATACATCGTTCTCACTTCTCAGTTCTTAGTTCTCACACAAAATAGCATCATAGCATTAAGCAAAATATTAGATTAAGGCATTAAGCATTGCTCACTGTATCAAACCACTTGAGCATGATTCATGAACAAAGAGAGGCAGCAGAGAGTTAGGCATCATAGGCAGCAAATTATCAAAGGTATCAAATTTTGGGCATGATTCATGAACACAAGGTATTAACTATTAAGCATTACTCACTGTATAAAATTTTGAGCATGATTCATGAACACAAGGTAATAAGCATTACTGCATTAAGCATTATTACAATAATCAAATTATCAAATTATCAAAGTAAAAATTCATTGCACGACAACTCAATCAAACATCGTCTATCAAGTATGAAGTATCAACTATCAAGCAATCAAGCTGGCATACATGATGCTACTGCCTACTATCACTTCACTGCTTATGCAATCAACTATCAACTTATCAAGTAATTTTGACCAGCTAGCTCACTGCTTCAGCTCTTTTGACCAGCTAGCTCACCTAGCAGTCAATACATGCATCGAGCATGGCACAAAAGCTAGAAAGATTGCTTTGGATAAATGTACTATTAAAGATCTTGGACGGCGGTATATACACACATATTTCCAAACTAAGCTGAATCATACGGCCTAATGGGAAATCAAATTAAACATAGAAAGGAGAAAAGTGTGGGAAATCAAATAAGCTCAGAAAAGATGCAGATTTCAATGGAAATGCCAGTAAAGAAGGAGAGATTTGGGTATATCTGAGAGGAATCGGGGAGCACTACGACCACAGGAGCAGACGGATGAGCCGCCGTCGGATGTGCAGCAAGATGCGGCGACCTGGTGGCGTACCTGCAGCTGGAGTGCACATCGGACAAGGAGGAAGATGCGGCGACTTGGTGGCAGCCCACCGGCGACGGCGACCGGACGGCAGCCCACCGGCAGCGGCGGCGGTGGGCGATCCACAGGAGCAGCGCTCTCTCCCTCCAACCCTGGCTTCGGGCGGGGAATGGGATTGGGCAGACTAGAGAGTAGCTGGGCTGCAACAAGAGTTCGTTGAGCCGGGCCAAATTAATCGGCTGATTAATCGGTTAAACCCGATTTTACGCCGATTAGTCGGCCCAAGCGGTTTCTCTGGCGATTTGGCCCAAATCGAATTGGCCACACAGCGACTAACTATTAATCCGCGATTTTGCCGATTTTTAGATCACTGCTGCGAACAAATAAGATATGATACGGATTAGTTCAAAAACGCTCGAAGTAGGTGTACAAAAGCGAAAAAAGGTAGTCACTTATAAGCTTCTCCTGGGCAGCTGGAGGCATCGATGGTTGTGTGCTGTCTGGTCAGACATGGGACGTGTGTGCACGGCGATTCCAGCCTCAAGTCCTGTCTCATGCTCCTGTGTGAAATCAAAAGGTGATTTTGCCAAGTTATGAAATGAAGTGGATTGTAGATAGAAAAGATAAGTGTACTTACGATATCTCGCGCGACGTGACCCATACCGAGGCCTCCTAGGTAGATGGAGCAGATTGCCGGGTTGACATCCCTATTGCCCCTGTTCCTCTTAGACATCTCGATCCACTCCAGCGATTCCCACATCAGGCATAGGTCCCTCCAGGTGCGTGGACACTTGTCCATCCAGTCTGGACGCCAATCAATAGATGTGTCTGTGTCGACGGCTTCTAGAAAATGCCGTCGATACAGACCCCCAAGCCCACCGACTCTTTTTGGCCCATACACAGCTCGATCGATACTATACTATGTGCAATCTAATGTTCTAGAGCATGCACAACACATCACAAGTCATTCCATGGGGTTGTATTGCCCTGTGTCGCACTTTCGGTACAAGTTCCTTCGAAACCTTCGAAACCTTACAACGTCTAGGTTTTGAAGCAACTTGTACCAAAAGTGCAACGCAGGACAATACAACCCTGTGGAATGACTTGTGATGTGTTGTGCATGCCCTATAACCATATATTGCACATAGCACAGTGTCGATTGAGCCATGTGTGGGCCGGAAAGAGTTGATGGACTTGGGAGGGGGTCTATGTCGGCTGCTTTTCTAGGTCACTGACATAGACGTGTCTGTGTCGACGGCTTCCCGTAGGCCACTGACACAAGCTTCGGCTAACCTATAAAAAATATTATGCTCCTTCCCTTGTTGATAAAAACTTTCTTCTCATTCAGTTAGCATTGCGCGACGCAGGGGGACCTCGCCCGCTAGGTCTCGGGTTCGAGCCCCGCCTGCGCCCCCTGTTATTTATTTTTTGACTTGTGTCAGTGGCAACATGAATGTTGTCAACACTGATGCAGCCTGCCCTTTCTGATGGAACTCCTAGGTTGGCCCCACATGACAGAGACATCCTCTCTCTGCCATGCGGGACCGCCTTGAGGTGAATCCGTTGGGCCGTTAGGTTGCCGTGAAGGGGGCGCCTCTCTCCAAAATTCAATTTTTTGCGGAGGCGGGTGGGGTGGCGTCAGTTGTGTCGTCGGTAACTATTTTGCCGTCGGCGCTTGTTTGGGCCACCGACATTGGCCTAAAAACTATGTCCTCGTCTTTTTGGCCACCGACACAATTTTCATGACCGCCGACACAATTCTCGTTTCCTATAGTGGAGTTAATGAAAAGAAACCTTCAAGTGTAAGAGAGACTTTGAAACTAACTCTTGCGGCCCGCGGGAAGCTCGAAGGTGAACCTCTCGAGGGACATGGCAAGTCGGACGCCAAAGCTCCCACGGAACGGGCTAACCTCGAGCATGCACACCTCCTCGGCAAGATCCCGCATACCCTACTGGCAGGCAAGCTTCTTGAGAGCGTTCAGTTGTCTCTGGTCATCTTCATCCAAGGCAACCATCGGCCACGCCACGAACCGCCCGTCGGTCCTAATGCTGCAGAGCCTACTATAGATGCCAACAAAGAAATATAACCATTCCCAATCCCACTTCATGCCCCAGTGGTCCCGTGTCGTCGTGACGGGCGTGTATGCCTTGTGTGAGGCCTTCACATGAAAGTTTAGCAACCCATTACAGCCCTGGATCACCTCGTCCCACGACTTTGCATGTGTCGGTGTATTCTACACCGAGGTGCCCCCTCCACCGCTGTCATATGGGACCCGAGGCAGGATCAGAAGGCAGAACTTAGCGAAAAGGCTTAACTTGTCGCATGGTGGACAGGTGGGCGTCCAGGCCCTACCACTAAGCGGCGACCAGGACGTGTGGTAGCCCAGCGGTCAGGCGGGCGAGTAGGCCCCATAGTGGTTCGGCAGGCGAACAGGCCCCATGCACTAGGCTAGGAGTACACGTGGCCACCCAACGCGCAGGTGGAAGACCAGGCCCCAGGCGCTGGGTGAGCAGTACACGTGGCCACCCAGCGCGCAGGCGGGCGACCAGGCCCATGCGCCGGGCAGGCGGGCCACACATCGAACTGGCGATGCTGAGGGGCTCCTTGGATCCGCTGTCAGTCGGCTCCAGGAAAGCACCGCAAAGGAACGGAAAAGCTTACCCTGGAAGGTTTCTCTCGGAACGAGCCGGTTCAGGGCCATTAAATGCGAATGACTGGGTGTGACCAGGGGCGTGACCCCCCTGACAGTATGATTACCTGCTCCTCCATGGCGTCAACTGTAGCTGTCCCGTCAGCGCAACTCGAGGACGGGCGGAGGCGTTCACACGGTGGTCGCTGCCCTATCACTTCACCCCCTGATGGAACAGTATGGTGACAGGCGGTGGCACAGATAGAGATGCTGGAAGAAGCGATGGCCGTGATTGGCCAAAATACTGTAACATTCCCCCTCTACTGGGCCCAGCCGATGATGCGGTATATAAGGTGCGTCTGTGCATTGGGGGAGCTCTGTACCATGTTTACCACCGATAGCAGGAGCTCAAGCAGGAGTAGGGTTGTTACCCACACCAGGGGCCCGAACCTGGGTAAACCTCGCTTGTGTTTGAGTGTTCTTGCTCAGTTCTTCAGTGAGAGAGGAGAGGCGAGCCTAGCTACGAAATCCCCTCTATCGAACACCGGATACCCTCTCGGACACATTTGTCTAGCTGAAATACGCCGACAGGCTGCTAGCAGGCGACATGAATCGATGCGAAGGATCGGGCTGAGGGCTCCTTGAAGCCTAAGGACCGAAAGGCCTAGGCAAAGAGCATGATCCAAATGAAAGCATTCGGGACCAGCTGGCAGAGCTCAGCCTCGTACACCTCCAGCACACCCGTGAGAAAGTTCAGTAGGGGAACCGAAGGCCACAGTCTGCGTAGACCGCAAAGAGTATGGCCTCGTCGTAACAAGGGACAAAACCATCTCATCGTGTTCAGGAAGACACAATGCACCCTCCTCGAGGCCAAGGCGGTGAGCAATCTCCTTCAGGTCCTTACTGTTGAGGCGCGTCTCCCCAAGCATAGTAGACTTCGAAAGATCCTTTTTCCGAGACTTTGCCACAGCGGAGGACTTGTGGACCATGGCTACCAACGAGGGTCGCATCTAGAAGAGATGGAAAGTAGGGTGTCACTGGAATAATAAAGTGCAAGAAACAAAAGAGTAGGCTGTCTGGACGATCAAATGGCGAGTGGCCGGCAGGTGCCCCACGGTCCCCCCATTTTATAAGGGGAGCAGAGAGGAAATGCCGTGATAAAATGCATATCCATCGCTCAAAGAGACCCTTCAAAAGGCGAACGGACGTGATTACCGCGCTTCAATGCGTCGTTTCAATGTCACATCATAACTGCTTCTTAGAAATTGAACCGATGCCAGGCACACACACACACACAGAGAGAGAGAGAGAGAGAGAGAGAGAGAGAGAGAGAAGAGGGAGATCAAAAACCTGCTCCTCGTGGCGGAGGAGGCGGGTGTCAATCACCAAACATGACGAGGCACAGCAAGAGAATGCAACGAGGAAGGTTCTTTGACTGTGAGGGGCTTCTGTTGTTGCTAACACCTTAACCCACCCCCGCGAAGGGCCTGGTTAATGTTGCCTACAAGACTTGATCGAGGAAACCCACTCGGGGGAGAACCCCATCTCGAGGAGTAAGCCTCGAGGGCTGTCGGGCGTGCGCTGAGGGTTCATGGCCCGACTTCGAGAGGTGCCTGAGGGTCCGTGACCAACCATGGTGCATGGTCCGAAGGCTCCCAACCTAGCCTCGAGACAAGCTTCGAGGGGCCCCAAAGAGCTATTAATGCTTCGCCTCTTGGCAGAGGTCGAGAGGATTGGGCGAGGCCTCCGCGGTCATGTAGATTCGTGGGGGCAAGCAGGCGAAAGACTTGTGGGCCCGACTCGTTGTCAGCCCTTGGGAAGGCACACCCTTGGCAGGCAAGAGGCGCAGTCAACGCCTGAGGTCGTCAGGTGGCGGGAGAGGCTTCCCCAAGAAGCCACTTGGAGAAGGCAAAAAGATTTCCCATTTTGGCCCTTATCCTTCTAGAAGGACATGAGGGAAACCGTGTAAATTCCCATGTAATCCTTCCATGTAGATCAATTCTACTTCCCCCGCTTTAGAAATTTTAGTATTGGCTTTCCTTCCATTGCAGATTTCCAAGAGCTCCAAGTCCAAAATTGTAGGAGAAGTTTCTGCTTAGATCAACCCCAATGCAATGCAGCAAGAAGATTACGCAGCGGAAACCCAACTGAAAAAGTGTAAAGGTAAGGCTTATTGACTTTTGTTCATTCTCCATTTTATACCCACTAATCTGCTTCATGTCGTAGCTGCCTCTTCGAAAAAAATTGATGCAACTACTTCTCGCCGGCCGAAGAAATCCCGACAGAGTTCTGACCAGATGCGTACAACTAGCACCGAATCAATAACTGCACAGACTGTAAGTACCTCATAAGAAAGCTTCCGATGATTTTTATCTTGTATCCCTTCTATTGCAATCTCATGAGAAACTTGTTGTTTATTTAGACCAATGTCATAGCCACTGCTTCACCTAGCGCCCCCCAGCTTCACAGCCATCTCCTGTCATAAAAGTATGGGCTTCTGCAGATGCCAGCAAGTCTGCCTAGGTAAACGCTTTCATTTTTCCCATCATTGTAAAAACAACTTTGATTAATTATGGCTTTTTCATCTGTCAGCTTGAGACTCCTCCAACACCCCAAAAACCAGCTAGTCCTACTTTCATCCCAGACAACGACCTGACTGCAGCCTTGGGCTTTGATCCCTCATACTACATGGATGAAGAAATCGACTTCTGCCCTCTGGACCATGGCCATAGGATTTTGGATGATTCAAAGAAGGCTGCTATCCCAAAAGATCCATCCACTACAGCCAAACTTGAGAAGCTCTTCAATGTTGTTACTTCAAATGCCGACGCCCTCTTTGAAGATTCCACACCAATCAGGGATGCCTATGCAGCATTGGAATTGAACTTTCCAGAATCTGTACAAAAAGCTCTGCTAGAAACATGCCAACTGAACTCCATAAAAGTCGATGTGCAAGCAGACAAGGCTCGCCAAGCCAAACGCTAGGCCCAGAATCACATACAAGATCAAATCAAGGTGCTTTCCACAGACTTTAAGGCCCAGCATATGGCTTCGCTGAAATTTCAAAAGGAAGTGCCATCGGCAAAGGAGAAAATTGGGAAATTGGAACCCTAGGTTGAAGAACTCAAGTCCAAGCTGGCAGATCTAGAAGCTGAGCTTGATGTTATAAAAATCTCCCTCGAGGAAGCTGAAGCTGGTGAGAAGGCCCAATCCTTACTAGTCAAGACCTCCATCAAAGTAGTGGCAAACCACCAGAAGCAACTCGAGAAAATAGAAGGATCGGCTGAGATTGATGAAGCAACGATCTAGAAAGTCCAGAAGATCCTCACAGGTGCAGCTCTTGCAGTATCTGGTCTTTAGGACGCAATGAAGTGATGTACCGACAATGATTTGCCGATTGAACAATTAACTTGCCCCTCGAGCGTTTAAACACTCAAGGCCTTCATGCCTTGCTTTTGTAATAACTTTATTTATGCTCTAGAGACGACGCTCTGTGTTGCCTTTTAATTCTTTATTCTAAAGGCGACGTAACTGTGCCGACTTTCTCATGATACAAGCTAATCCTTATAAGGTTTCAGTAATTCAAAGCTCATATAAGCTGGCCTTTCTAACTTATTAACTGATATAAAATCCTGGGCCAACCTATATTCACAATCTTCTAAGCTTTATTTTTCCATACGAAACTAAATTGTGTAGTTTCAGTCGTCTGTGGAGTTAGCGTAACCGGCTTGACGCCTGATTTGCCAATGCTGACAAAGTCATAATTTTCTAAAGGCTTCCCAGATAGAAACTCACAATCTCCATCTAGAAAAGTACTGGAATCGGCCATATAGACCTGATCCACAATTTCTGCTCTAACCACTTCAACTCCATCGTCATCCCACTGTATTAGCACTTGATGCATGGTGGAAGGAACATAACAGTTTACATGTATCCAATCTCTCCCCAACAACATATTATATCTCCCTTTTCCTTCTACCACAAAGAACGCCGTAGGGATAGTTTTACTCTCAATTGTGAGTTCCACCATGAGCACTCTCTTTTCTTCTGTCAGATTTACATTGAAGTCATTGAGAACCATGTTCATTTTAATCAAATCTTCCACGGTCATCTCAAGCTTGCATATAGCATATGGCATAAGATTGGCAGTAGCACCTCCATCTACCAATATTTTTGACATTGGCTTTTTGTTGATGTACCCTTTCAAATATAAAGGTTTGATATGTTGATTCTCACTTGCTGATTTATCAAAAATTGCTCTTTGGGCCGTAAGAACAAATTGAGCTACCGGCTCCTCCTCGTCTTTAACTTCAAAAGCCGATATCTTGTACTCCATCGGTATGAGGCATACCATGTTAATATCTGCGGTATTCACCTTAGACCATTCCCCTTTTTCTTTTGGGTGCCACTCCTTGCGAGGAATCATTGACTTTACTTTATTAAATGCCTTATTCCTTGCTTCTTCAGCTTGCTACTTTAATTGCTCACAGTTACGAAGCCACTGTAACCTTCGCCTTTAAGACTTTGATAATCCTTCAGGACACCAACATGTGGATTGTGCTTCACCTGCTCAGGCTCTGGCGCTCCTTTCGGTTCTTCTTTCGTAGGAAACAGAACCCGATGCTTAACAGAAACCCGAGATTTCTGCTCAGAGGCGAAGTGATTAATGGGGGCATCCTCTTTCTGTGGGCAATAACATCCTCTGCTTCCAACAGTATCGGAAAAATGGGCAGTCCCAATGGGCTTGATCTCGTGGCCCCTCCTTATACTACTGGAAATTTTCTTGTTGATCATATTCCTTCTTTATCTTTGAATCCGATCTTTGCATAACCAACTTTCTTGGCGTCATCTCATATTTTCTTAGAAGTTGATCCAAAGTCACTTTAGGCCGAACACGTAATCCAGAAATCACATCCTTCTTAAACTCGTACCCTTTATCGGCTTTCACATCTCCTTTTGGCTTCAAGACCTTATGTTGGACATCCGGCTTCTCCACCACGGTTATTTGCTTCTGTGCTATCAAGACTTTAGTAGAATCAACATCAAACTCATCGGCTTTTTCTATGGCCATACCCCCGCAGCATTCCATCAAGTTGATTGAGAGGCTCTCTATCAATCTTCATGTCTCTATCATCAAACTTGAGACTTCCTTCTTCAATAGCCTGTTGAATCCCTTGTCTGAAGCCATTGCACTGATCATTGATCCCATGGGAGAAGGTTTTGTGCCATTTATAGTATTTCTGCTTCTTCAACTCCTCCATGCTTGGTATAATATATTTTTCTGGTAGGCTGATCTGTTTCTCTTTAAGGAGAAAATCGAACAGCTTATCACACTTGGACACATAAAACATGTATTTGACTGGCTCGGGCTTGCTTTTAGCTTTGAGCCAACTGCAATCCAGTTGTTTGCTGCTTTTGACCCATTCCGCAGCGCACAGCTCAACCGATTAATCATCAGCAGAATCATCAGCTTCGAAGTTTAGATAATTCACCTGTTTTTCTTTCCCTTTGTATCCTTTCTGCTGAACTTTTGATTCAAGGAATCGACTTTCATTTATGTTCACTTTATGAGCCAGCTATCTAATATTGAAGAAATCTTGCCCAAGCAACTTGTCACGGATCACAGGTAACAATCCTGGATAAGCCAAATCAACCAATTGACTATCGGGTAAAGTAACACTATAGCATCAGTTTCAAACTTCTCGAAACCTCTAGATTGTCATTAACTAGCTCCCCAAACTTTTGCTTCCCAGCGCGCATATCAGAAATCTTAAGCTTTACATCTCTAAAATGAAAGTATTCATGGAACCGCTTCTACAGATCAGGCCAACACTGAATAAAATTTAGAGGTAGAATTATAAACCAGGTAAAAGCTGATCCAGATAGCGATAAAGGGAACAGTCTACAACGGAGCACATCATTGCTAGCTGTTGCTCCTGCTTGCGCCAGAAATCTTCCAACATGTTCCATGGTGGTTACAGAATCCTCTCCATTGAACTTATGGAAATTAGGAATTTTGTAGTGAGATGGATATGGCATGGTTTCAAACTCTATTGGATAAGGATTTTTGTGCACCAAGGGCGTTTTTGGCTGAAGTCCCAAGTCCCTCATAGAATTGGCTTCCATCTTCCCAATCTGTTCAGCCAGTAATAAATCACTATCTTTTGGTGGCATCTGCTATAAATTTGGAGGAACCTGCTGATTAAACTGCTGGGACCTTGGATGGAAATTCATTTGCTAATTCATTGGAGAAACCAGCTGTTCTTGGGGTTGTGGAATTGGCTGATACACTTGAATAGCAGATTGATTGGTTCCCTGAGGCACTTTTTGTGGAGCACTCGCACCAGCTGCTCAAGGACATGAGCTTTGAGACTTATGCCCATTATTAGCATTCGCTGGTGCTTGCATATTGATTTCCTCAGGAGCCTTGGCTTGCATAGAAAGATTGACCAAAAATCCATATGGGCACTTGTCTCATGTATCTTGATAAGCATTGGGCTGCTGGTAGTTGTTATAATATCTTTGCTAAGCATAAGAACTTCCATCTTTGTTATTGATCCACCCCCCTTGATAGGCTTGATTATTTGACCAATTTCCACAATATGGTAATGCCTCATGCACTGCTTCTCTAGCATATTGCTTGAAAACTCGTTTTTGATTGATGAAAGCATGATGCACTGCACTACTAATCTCTTGAAACATCTGAGAATATCCGACACCAAGGCTGTCCTGAACACCGCCACTTCCTGATGGTTTCCCCCCGAGCTCAGATAATCTTATGCCATTTCGGGTCCTGTGGAAACGCTTCATATAATCTTCACGTGCCTCCTTCGGCTACTTCTGAAGATATTCTTCCATCGCCTTCTTAAATTCTTCAGATAATTCTTCATATACGACTTCTTCAGCAACTTTTCCAGCGAACTTGTTCCCGTCCTTCAAGGTAATGTCGTCTTGTTCAGTTATCTTGTCCCACCAGGCATGTTAAAAAGTGTGTTGACGCGGAAATCGGCAAAAGCTATCGTGCCAAACACACTGATGGACCGAGGACCTGTCTTCTCAGTGCCAGCTTAACAATCGGGTTCATGGCAAGCCAGTTGGTTTGATCCTGCAACCAAGAAGTAAACAAGGACACAGGAAAATTCAGCAATCGGGTAAAAGCCAGATTAGTTTTGATGTACCGGCTGGATTTCCAATATAATAGAATCTCCCAGCCTTAACAAAAGCCGATAGAGCAGATAAAATGATCTAGAATATACTAAATAGTAAAAACTATCCAATAAAACTCTAGATCGGTAAACACAAGCAAATAACTAGGTCTAAGAACTAACTATAAACTTGTAAGGATAAACGCAAACAAATGACTGGATTTGAAGTCTAGCTATCGGTTTATAGAAGGGTAAATACAAGCAGCTAATCAAGCTGAAAGACTAACTAGAAGCTTGCAAGGTAAATGAAAGCAGATAGCTTAGCAAAAGAGCTAAAACTGCAAGCTTGCGGGGTGAACATAAATACTAGATCAAAACGAGGCAGTAGTACTTGCAAAAGGAAAATACAAACGTTAGATCGAAACGATGCAGCAACGCTTGCGGGTTTTGCACTAACTTAAAATCGGTGAACCAAGACAGCCAAGCTTGCACGGGGTAAATACAAGTAAAGAATCAAAATTGATATAGTTTTGACTGCGGGTTGATCGAAATCGATCGAGCTCTACTAAAACTAGATAAAAGTAAAGGAACGGATGTATGATTGATTGGTGTGTTTGTCCTGATTACATGCCCCTTGGGGCCTTTTTATACAGCTAACCTCCTAAGCCGACACAACTAAGATTTAGAGATATAGGGTCTATTTGGAAGGGAGCCCGGCGGCGCCACGCCAATCCAGGGCGCGCCGTGGCGAGCGATGGCGGGAGATGGCGCCGAAAACGAGCGCCCTCGCCTCCTCGCCCGCGCACGTTTACTGTAGTGACGCTCGCCGTTCTTCGCGCACCCGCGCCCTGGCTCGGCGAGCAACCAAACGGCCGCCAAATTTTCATGGCGCGCCGTGGCCCGGAATGGCAGGGCGCGGTCGCCAACCAAACGCGCCCATAGAATCTCCAAACTAGGAATATATACAGATTTGACAAACCGATTCCAACACAAACTGATACAACGATGTCTCTGCGCTGCCTTGTCAGCATATTGATTTTTTTGTGCTCTTTCTAAATCCTATCCTAGACCCACATCAATAATCTGATTTCTAGTGTTAATAGGCCCACACCTCACCCTACTAGCCAACCCATCCACGCGGGCTCTCTGATGAGAGTAAGGCAAGCTTCCTTTTAACATTTCAAAAACTTAGCTTCTACAAGCGGTTGGAGGCACAAACAGGTCCGCTTATAGAAATTGGGTTCTACAAGTGGTTCGTGTCCCCAACCGCTTGTAGAAGTCCTCAACCCTCCTCATGACCCACACCTTACCCAGCTAGCCAACCCACCCACGCATGATCTCTGATGAGGTAGGAAAAACTTTCCTTTTATCTATTCAAAAATGGGCCTTTAGAAGCGGTTGGGAGCACGAACCGCTGCTAAAGCCCAAGCATCAGAAGCGGTTCGTGTCCCCAACCGCTTCTAAAGGTTCTAGCAGCGATTGGGGACACGAACCGCTGCTGTTGCTTGGCCTTTAGAAGCGGTTCGTGTCCCCAACCGTTTCTAAAGGCCCTCTCCTAACTTGTGGCTAATAAACCGCTTCTAAAAGTTCGCTCATGGTTTTTACTACCGCTTGTAAAGATCAGTTCTGTAGCAGTGGTAATTGGTTTCGAATGAGTCTCTGATGTACCGCTTACGATACTCGTTTTTCTAATAGTTGCGTGGCAAGAGACTCGGGCAGAAGTTGTTGCCGCGAGCTAGTGCCACTAGTGCGAGTGTTTGCCGAATACGGAGACGAAGAAAACCCAGAAAAGCTGCAAAGTTTCGCATCATAAACTCTCAAGTCTCTCTGTACCGCTGCGGCGCTGCCGTGTTTGCTACAGCGTTCAAGTGCTCGCGTGTGTGTTGTTGCATGTCACAACATGGCTGCCATCAGTGCTATGAGCTTTGGGTTTGGCCCTGCCTTATTTTCGCGTGAAGCTCCGCCACTGGTTGAGCGGTAATCAACTGCACGCGACAGGAGCGATTTTGTCCGGGACTCGGTGACTTGTCGTCAACGCCGGTTAGTCAACGCATGAGCAATATTTCCAAGTCCTGGGTTGGAGCATGGGGCCAGTCTGGCAGTCGGTTATCAGGGACTTTCCCTGCATGACCCTAAAGAGTTCGTTCAATTCCCTGTATGACACCTCATGTCTATGACATGTGGAGCTATATGTGTCTATGACATGTGGGTCCAGTGTCATATAGGGAATTGACGAATTCTTTAGTGTCATATAGGGAATTTTTCCTGTTATCGGGATGACAAAGCGATCTACGTATTTTCTCTTAAACTGGTATCCAAGTCTTGAGTCAATATGATTTAATTTAAAAAGGATAGTAATACTTGAACAAAAAATATTGGCAACAATGAACACACTGGGATGCAAGATGCAAACCTAAGACATCCCAATTACATGTTGCACCCTAATATTATGGGATATATTATAGCATTTGGCACTTCAAATATGTATAAATTAGATTTAGTATTTGCCAGTTGTGTAAAATTGGCATGTGAACCGTGATAAATCTTGGAATGCACATGTTCGAAACGACGAATCCTATATTAGCGTAGGCTTTTTGGCACAGCTAGTAATCAGGTAGATAAATATATACTTCATTACTCCGTCAGTGAGAGTATCGGTCGAATAAACAAACAATGCAAAGAGTGATGAATAATCTGCCGATGCCCGCCCTTCGATTCTTGTGAACCTGCGAGCGTGCGACCACCGACCTGCGATGCGATAAGATTCTTTGTGTGTGAACACGGATTGGCTGTGGAGAAGACGTGGATATTATGCCCGCGATCTAGGTGGTGACGAGGACATTCATGTGCCTTCAGCCAACGACTGTCCCCGTCGTCTCGGAGTAAACATGCGAGTCGCGGACTGCGGACAAAAGGGCTCCTATACCGTGCATTGTTGGCTAAGCTTAAGAGCATCTATAGGTGGACTTGTAAAACCCAGTGCACCTAAATGAGGTGTCGATTGAAGAGAGAAAATATTTTAGAATGTTATGTAAAGTATAACAAAATTTAGAATAATGGATAAACTAGAAAATGAATAGTGTTATATAGTTCAGATTCGAGGTTGTTTTAAAGGACTCCTGGCCCTCATGTCGCCCCTGTGAGCTGCTCGAGAGAACATATCGCTTCCACCCTGGAGACCCTCAACCCTAGCCCACCGCCAGCGGCAGCTCTCCCCTTCTCCCTCCCTCCCCTTCTCCTAACCCTTCCCCTTCCCATTTGATTCCCTAGGTGGTCGGCGCCCTTGGAACATAGTCCAGCGGGTCATGGGCGGGTCGACGATGCAGAGACCGGATCCGGCGGTGGGGTGGCCGAATCCGCCGGTTCGGGCAGCAGCACGGCTAGGCTGGCGTGAGGTGTCGGCGGCGAGGCCAGGCTGGTGTGAGGTGACAGCGGCACGGCCAGGGCCAGCGCGGCTAGGCTGGTACCCTTCTTCTTCTCCTTCCGCTTCATCTCAAAGCGGCTGCTCGCGTGCCGGCGGCCCAGGCCGGCGCGCGACGACGGAGGTGTGGCCTAGGCCAGCGCGTAGGCGGCGGCTACCTAGTCCAGCAGGCGACGGTGTCGGCGACGGCTCCATTACAGGCGAGGTGGACAGATCTAGCTAGGGCAGAGGCCGTGGCATCGGTGTTTCTTCCGTTGGGGCCGACACGTGGTGGCTATGGTGGCGGGTGTGGCGATGTGGCCAGCCCACTCTGCTGCTTCTCTCTACTCCTTTCCCTCCAGATCCAGGCGTGTGGCGAAGAGACCCTTGCATGTGCCGGCCATGGCGGCGCGGCTGCCCCTCCTACTCCCTTCCTCCCCTCCCCTCGTGCTCGCCTCGCCGGAGGCCGCTCGAGGGGGATCACTCCGGTGGCAAGGTGGTCGGAGCGGCCAGAGCGAGCGCGCTCCAGGAATGCGAGGCCGGTGGCGACTGCCCCTCCCCACTTCTGCGAGGAGCTCGGCGGCATCGGGCGGTGTTTTTCGCGTCGGGTGGCGTCCTTGTCCTCTGCCCTTGGCTTGGTCCCATCTCTCACTTCTATGCCCCTTCCCTCTTCTTCGTGGGGCACGGCGGTGTCAAGTAGCGTCTTCCAGGTCATGCTGTGGCGCTTAGGTGTCATCCCATCGGAGGTGTAGTGTCGAGCAGCAGCTTGGTCTTTTTGTGGGTGTCTTGCTGCACTCTTAGGTGCGACGGTCAGGGGAGGGGGGCTTGCGTCAGGCAAAAGCCCTGCCTGGCACTTTGCATGGGCCAGTGGTAGCGACGTCATTTTGGCGTCGTTCCCCTCCTTAGGGGCACCGTTGTGGGTGCCTTCCCACTCGTCGGGGTGAAAACCCTGTTGACAGTCTAGCGGCGACGACAGACTCACTGTCATTCCCTTGTTAGAGGCGTCGTGGTGGTCTGCTTCTACACTTCAAGAGCTCGACACTTAGATTGCCCCCTCCTTTTGATAGTCATTCATTGTTGTGTGAGTTGCGATGCTTGCAGACGGAATGTGTGTTTGGCCTTTGGTCAGGGTGGCAGTAGTAGCACTATGGTTGTACCCCATGCCTCGCATGGGTTATTTCTTTTCTTGTATTTTTCTCCTGTTCAATGAAAAATGGATGGCAGTTCTCGTGCTCCCTTTTCAAAAGAAAAAAGAAGAAGTCCTGAAGAGCTATCATACTAACCCTAGGTTCCTAGCCTATTCACTTTTTTTCCATAGCGGATTTATAAATTTAGCTCCTCAATTCAACGGCAGTGGTGGGCGTGAAAATATGCATGACACATCTTGCTAATTCTATGCATGATTTGGTCAATCCCTTGCTAGCTAGTTACCGGGAAAAACACTGGATTTTGCCAATGAGATAACGCCTATATATAAGTTTCAATTAATATGCATTCATTCATCTTGATCTGATGCCTCACGCATGTTGATCTTAAATTTTTTTATGGGACCGACAAGTACGCAGGTGCCTGCGTTTTACGTTTCGTGCAGGCGCTCCGTTTTTCAGTACGATTGTATAGAAATTTCACCATACAGAAGTACTGAAAAAACAGTATAAAAAAGTAAAAAAAACTCCGTAAGCTACCAATCGAGCAAATTAGAGAGGTAGAGAAGAGTAGATCGACGGGCTGTCGGCGGGCGGCAGGGAGCAGCGGCGTCGGCGGCGCAGCAACGGCGTCGACGGCGGAGAGCAGCGGCGTCGGCGAGCAGTGCGCCCTACGCGAGCAGTGGCGACCTACGTCCGCGCGAGCTCCTGCGCTCACAACGGAACGCAGGCGCCCGTACATAAGCAACACCGTTTTTTATACTATCATGTTTGTATTTGTAGTACAATAATGCTAGTATATTTTGTGATGAAGGCTCTCTAAATAGATGATCAGATGTAAGTTATACTACCACCCTAGTATATTTGCCAATTGTATCGTAAGGGATTTCTAAAAAAACAGCTAGTCATTAGAACAAAGAAACCACTACTATAGAAATGAGCATCACTACCGTCCCATCACTATCAGCAATTTGCGAACTCATAGTGATACGACTTTACTACCGGTTGGAGCCATGAACTCACGAACCAGTAGTGATCACTACCGTCCCATCGCTATCAGTAATTAATTTGCAAACCCATAGTGATAGGGCTTTACCACCGGTTGGAGCCACGAACTCACGAACCATATATCACTACCGGTTTGAGCCACGAACAGGTAGTGATGCCTTGGGACACTACCACTATTGGTTGGAGCCACAAACCTTTTTTTTACATATGGAAGCATGCTCCATTTCCATTACCAAGATAACGGAAAATACAGAGTGTTTGCTAGCCAGTCGTTTACAGATTCACCAAAAGACATTGAGCCATGAACTAATAGTGATCTCGTGGAAAGTAACGACTAAAAGGAATACATATCGTATTGATATATACCAGAATGCGTGGATGGATTGGTTGGCTAGAAGGGTGAGACGTGAGTCACGAGGAGGAAAGAGATCCGTGCCAGTTGAGACACCTCACCACATAGTTTGTAACATGGCCAATGACACGGCTCTGCTTCTTCGATCTACATGAGGCAAACAGTTTGGAGAGGTTCTCTGACGACCATGCCAACAAAAGTGAGCACTTCACTCATTGAGTAGACACGACAACCATTTATCGACAGTTGGCGGTGCAGAAAGACTTGTCTCGACGGTCTTTCACTTGTCTCGGCGGTTTGGGCCATCGAACTTTTGGGAATATATTGGAATAAACGAGACTCGAACCCTAAAGATTTGTCTCGACTATTTTTTCACCTATCTCGGTGGTTTGGGCCGTCGTATTTTTGGAAATATATTAGAAAAAACGAGACTCAAACCCAGGACCTCATCCCTCCTTGTAACTCACACCTCACCCTTCTAGCCACCCACCTGTTCTAATATCAATAGGATATGCATTCCTTTTAGCCTTTACTTTCTACGAGGCATAACTATCTATTTTTGGCTCAAACTGGTAGTGGTGGTGCCCCAAGGCATCACTACCGCCAAATTGCGGCTCTCAAACCGGTAGACATACCTGGGTACCACTACCGGTCCGTGGCTCAAAGCCTTATCACTACCAGTTCGTTACTCAAAATGGTAGCTAGTAAAGCCCTCATTATTACGTGTTGGCAAATGGCTGGTAATGAGATAGGCCGGCAGTGATGCCTATTTCTCTAATAATGTCGGCAATAGGTAGTGCATGTAAACTAACAAATCAATTGTCAGCACCGTCAAAGATTATATATACTGATGACTACGTGAGAGAATTAATTACTTGGTTTTCGACACCTAACTACCTCGGTAGCAACAAACGGTGCAATTTTGCGGTACAACTGAAAACAACTATTTAATCCTGCGATCCGGGTAAAACATTATCCTCGATCCGCAACGTTGAGGCAACCACACATTTTGTCGGAGAGTGATATATAATATATTTCTTCTCCTGTGAAAATGAGAAATTACCTATAGCACCTTCGCAGACTCTTCAAATCAACCTATAAATCAGGCTGCACCGATTCACTACAGATGAGCAAACGCTTCACACGGCTGATACACATTAGTCATGGCAAGCACAGGTAACTGGAGCCTAGAGTTCGCCTGCGGCCTACATGCTGTTTTTCTCTCTGCTACCTCTTCTTGTTATGCACGTTTTTTCACTATCGTGATGACTTGATCTATGCTCACTTCCCGTTCAACCGTTGAACTTCAACGTGCAGGTATTGTTGTGGGCGATCCGGACGATGAAGAGATGACCCAACTGACACAATATAGTTATGGTGAGTCGTGGAGGGCTCTCCCACTCTCGCAATTTAACAAAGGACATAACCGTGTGCTAACTTGAATACTATCGTTAGTGCTAATTAAGCAAGTGTGTTCGCGCGGTTAGCAGTTACCGAAGCTAGCTTTGGAGAAGCATGCCATGCTCTATTTATTCACAATTGAGTTTAAATATTTGTAAGCGTAAAGAACAACGTACACCATATTTATCATTTACAGAATCTTTGTTTACTTAATTTTAACAGAAGTATACATGCATAATATTCATATTTTTTTAGTTTGTGTTTATACCCTAAGAACATACTTCTCTATTCTACCGGAAGCATATAACCTTTTTAAGATAAAGATAGGGGACGGATATATCGTATGGTTTGGTGTAAGTATGGTATATATATGCGAGTGTCAAGAGTGTGTCCTACATATTACTGCGCATGCTACATGTACTCTCTCCGTTTTTAAATGTTTGTCACCATTGACTTTTGGACACAACGTTTGTCATTCGACTTATTCAAAAATTTAGTATAAATATGTAAAAATATAAGTCATACTTAAAATATAAATAATGATAAAACAAGTCACAACAAAATAAATAGTATATACATAGCTTTTGAATAAGACGAATGATCAAATGCTGTGTCAAAAAGTCAATAATAACAAATATTTAAAAACGGAGATAGTACGTGACAGTGATTAATATAGTACAATGCATTGTAACTATGTTAAATAACTGCTCTTACTGGCATATCTCCAGGTGCAGCACCAGTTGGCGATGGAAGGTCACAAACCAACAGCAGCACATATCACGGTGAGTATCACTACTAGGAAAGAGTCTTTTACAAACGGTTCGAGATCACTTGTACAAGCGGTTTTAGAACCGCTTGTAGCCAACCGCGAGTAATACATAGTGTCTAAAAAGGGAAGAAATATTGAAAGAATTGGGATTTAAACCGAGGACCTCACCCCACCTCGTGACCCACAGCTCACACCCTGCTAGCCAACCCACCCACACTTGCTCTCTGATGAGGGTAGGACAAGCATCCTTTTAGTGTTTCAAAAACTAGACTTCTACAATCGGTTGGGAGGCTTCTACAAGTGGTTCGTGTCCCAAACTGCTTGTAGAAGCCATCTCTTGGCTTGTGGCTATTGAACCGCTTGTGATGCACTACTACAATGGGTTCCAAATGAACCGCTTGTGATGTACCGGTTGAGATACTCGTTTTCTGGTAGTGTATGCACTTACGTTAACGTTGGTTTTGTTGGGTTGGATGCATGAGCTATGTAGAGCCGATTTTTTACTGGCACAAATGTAATGTGTTCATGTCATTCAAGATGGTTAAAGCCAAGGATAGATCTAGGGGTGCTCGGTGTCCCGAAGCCAGCATTCATAGAATTTTTTTTAACCAGCAAGGTAGCCGGGTATTGAACACCCTCATAAGGTTTTAAGCAAATGAGTGATCAATATGTATATTTTAGGGATTTTTAGGGTACATTAAACTAGGATGTACATACTCGTAGTATAATGTAAAGGTATTTTGGTCTTTTCGTCCTTAGATATCAACTGTATAAAGTTATTTTGATTTGTGCATTATCCTTTCGATACACAATATGGCATACCAATTATTTTATGATGAATGAAAATTATAATGAAACAAAATTAATTTATTTTACTCTTTTGTCCTTGAGTAAGGTATACTACGTACCAAAACAACAATTAACATCTTTTCCCTGCTTATATTATACTACCAATATATAATACTAGTATATATTGGTAGTATATACTACCAGGTTGTAGTATATTTAGATCTGAGCCATTAGATCTTGAGGAATGAAAGCTCATATTCATTTTAATGTACCATAAAAGAGCCCTATTTCTATAATTAGTAGTTTACCCAGATAAGCCTAGTGCCATCCCTTTATCAGGAGATCGAGTTAAAATGATACTCAACTCTTTATTTTTTTCACTTAACTTTTTGGATTTTTCTTTTTTTAGCTTGTATCTTTTTTTCCACTTAATTTGATATTAGTTCTTACACTTCTTTTAAAATATCTAGTTGTTTCACTGTATGGAGAATTTTTTCCTTTACTTCTTAGTTAGTTATTGCAACTTTCGTTTAAATCTTTTTGGTGCATTTCTGGTCATATATAGACATTTTTTGTCAAGTCAAATTGTTCTTGCATTTTAGGGGCAAAAACCGTTAGCTTCAATTCAAAGAGATTTGTTTTCCATCCTTTTTATTTTGTTTCTCTTCTCTAGCTAGTTATCTTAGTTTGTTGTAATTTAAATGGTAAAACACTTTTTATTTTGTTTTCAAAACGGGAATCCAATACGATAATCATGTGGTTATTTCACAAATGAAGAGCAACAAGCAACAGACAACCGTCGTGACATGGCTTAAAAAGCACGCCCAGTCATGAAATATATTTGTGGTTCCACCACCCCGCTAGTTGAAGCCACGAACTAGCTGGTTCTCTACCAGCATGAATGAACTCCTATCCACGTGCTTAATAACAAAAACAAATATTCATATAGGGAAAGGGACTAATGTAGTGGCAGTATATGCAATTTCTGCATGCTTCTAATAAATATGACTGATCATCTTCAGAGGCAAGGTTGCTCAATATGGTACTACAGGCCGTCCAGAATATGAATATCCGCGTGCCTAGCAGGTATATGTGTCAATTAAATTCAGAGTTTTGATATGAAGTCTTTTACGCACATGTATTCTTTAATAAATAAAATTTTGATGTTAATGCAAATGAATTGACGTACTTTAATTTGGAATAAATATCACGAAAGTGATTAACTATTTCTTACTAAATATCTCATAAAGCATGAAGTCTTGTCGGTTTTCAAAAATCAAAATACAACTTTAAGCACTGTTACTATTTAAGTTATTTATAAAATCCATTCAAATTATGATATTGCAAGAGTTTTGCGATCAATTTATATGTATGGTTTTTGTGATCAATTTGTATGTATGATTTTTAAATGCTCAATCTAAATAGGTTAAAAAAAATTAGTATTTTGAAAACTTTGAAGTACATGTATTTTATACGTCAAGTTTTTGTGATATATGGAGGGAGTAAGACTGCAACTAGCAAACACTAATATGAATCAAGACGAATTTAGTAATTATTAGCTAGTATGCTTCCATGTATAAAATCTCGAGTAATTTTTTTATGCGCAGAAAAATATAAATAAAACAAAAGGCCACGACCTTGGAGATCTGCAGAACGCCATGGGATGTTGACACAACATGGACTCGTACAGTCATAGTTTCTCTGTTATATATTGCAAGCTGTATAACGCAAGATATATGGTATCATATGTATAGTGTATTTGTTGCTAAAGATCGATACATGAAAGCATGTGTTTACGTGCCGTAAACATCGAATAATATATATGCGTGCATGCTGCATGCTATCATGAAGACAATACTTAATTATTAGGTGAAGGTACACGTAATGTACGTATGTGTATGCGTCTAACGCCGGTAATTTATATCCTCAATTAAGAACATATTATTTTGTCACCGGTGAACTCATGTACTGTAAGTACCTTTAGTACTAATTTCATTTCAAAAACTTGATTATTTTATGGAGTGTCTATATATAGAGAGACAAAGACTATGATACTCTTAGAAGTACTCTAACTAAAGTACTCTCACAGTCCTAGCCATCGGATCTTTGTCTCCACCTCCTTCCGATCTGTCCTCCCGTGACCCGGTCCCCCACCCCCTATATCACGGACGGAATTCTAAATCCTCCGCCTCGCCACGCCTGCTCCCGACCGTCGCCGCTACTCAATCCTCTCCGGCACAGCTCCTCGCGCTCCTCCGCCGCCTCCCACGCCCGCTCCCGACCATCGTTGCTCGCTCCCCTCCAGCACCGCCGCGCCGTCGTTCGCCCCCGGGAAGAGGAATCACTCGCCCTCCTTCCGCAGCCAGTGCTGGTTCGACTTCTGGCTGTTGATCCAGTCGTACGGCACGTTCCTGTACCAGCACTGCTCCTTGCTCTTGGGCCACCGGACGGGCGCCCTGTACCCCGGCGGCGGCGGCACCAGGCACTCCTTCCGCTCCGGCGCCGGCGGGCAGTGCCGCTCCAGGAAGCTCAGCCGGTAGTTGCCGTACTTGCGCCAGCGCTGCGCAGGGCGTGCAGGCAATCAGTATTCAGTAAACGAGCGCGTACGAGGGGAGAGAGCAATCAGCAATCATCAATCATCAGCGGAGTGCTACATTCCCCCACACCATCCCTCTTCATGCTCGTCTTCTGGTACTTACTCCGTAGAATGGAGCCGGCTCACTAGACGTTGCCTGGAATGCGACCTGGAGCGCTGCTTCTGGATTTTCGTAAGGCCCTTTCAGTGCTCTGAATTTTTTTAACTGCTCGTGTATCTTCAAATGTAAGGAACAGATTGTAGGAACAACAGGAAATGTGGCAGCCGATATCATGGCAAAACAAACTAAAATGCATGTAAAACTAAGAAAGAAAACCATCAATAGCCTTCAGTCCTAATACAACATGATCAATAGCAGAGACCTCGAATAGTTGCAACATCCTTCAGTCCTGTAGAGCGTGGACATCTACATGAGCACTGTCAGTTTAGAAACTATATATATAATTAGGATTGGGAGAAAAACAATGCTCAGACATTCATGACATTTTCATGAGTACCTGTCCTCATTGGCATGGAGTTTCCAGTGCAATCATCCCACAGGCAAATAAACTCTTCAAAAAGATTCCTTTTTGTTTTTGAAAGGATGATGGGCAGCACGATGCATTCAACAACTATGGCCTAACAAAAATCACAGATATTAGGGTTGAATAATCATGACATCAATGGAAAAATGTCAAAAGGGACAAACTATGAGAAGCAGGCAGCAAAATTTGTGAAAGAGAAATAAGTGGACAGAATATATTATGGCATGCTGATTTTCTAAATGAGCAACCCTGAAACAATGATCCTAACAGGGAAAACTCTAATCACAAAAGTCCAGGCTATCTTTAGATAATGTTGGAATAAAGAATCGGACAGGATGGAGGCTCCTCATGTGTTCCTACACATTTTAAGCCAAAGCACATTCGAAATTATTTACGAACCCCAACAAAATAAAAATTAGAGATGACAAACCTGCACCTTAATTACACCAGCTTTAAAAGTAACATTGCAAGTCACAATTCATCGCACCAAATCAAAAAAGAAATGCAGCAGAATGGTAATACCAACCTATACGTGGGGTTTGGAGAAAAAAAACCTACATGAAGCAAACTAAATGCGCCAGTCAAATAAATAGTGAGGAATGACGCAAAGAGGAAATAATTTGCTAAATTTGTCCACCTACATGGCACAAAATATTCTCAGGCATAAGAACTTTTAAGCAAATAACTCAACAGGATACTATCTATGTAGTAGAGTATTGAAGAAAATGACATAGGCTTTAACCATCATTACATATACACTTAGACTAAAAGCCGACGTAAATACGGCGACGTAAATAACCATATTTACATCGGCGGCCGACGTAAATAGCCGTTATTTACGTTGGCCCCACGGCTGGCGTTAAAACTGTTCGTCGAGTAGGGGCTACGGCTGGTGGCGCATATTTACGTCTGCTTCGGCTGACGTAAATAAATGTCCCCTATTTACGTCGGCCACGGCCGACAGAAATACGGACTCGGCACGGCACGTCGACGCGCCACGTGGTAGGCAAAGTGTTTATGTCGGCCCGGTTGGCCGATGTAAATAAGGGTATAGACATTGTGCTCATCTGACAGATATGTAGCAGAGAAGTACGAAAATCTCTTTCAGGAAAAACGCCTCAGCGATGCAACCTTCAACTCGAGCTTTGTTACCCATAGTGGACCTGATTTTTTAAGTTTCATTCTATTGGGTACATCCATCGGTATTATACAGGACCACCAATCTCTGCTTCATATGGTTGATGCACCAACAAATGTTGCATTGCATTCATGAACCCTGGTGAAAATATCTTCTCTATTTTGCATATTAAAACAGGTATGGTTTTCTTCAACTTTTGCATCATTGCTCTCTTAATTTATTTCGAACAAAGTTGCCGGTAGAAATAATTAAGCTCAGCCAAAATTGTCCACACGTCATCAGTGAAGTACCCACGGAACGTGACAGGAACTAATCTTTTCATTATTACACGATAATCATGACTTTTCAAGCCATTAAGTTTACCTGACTCGATCCTTACCGCACGTTTTAGATTCGATGCGTAACCATCTGGAAACTTGATATTTTTCATCCATATCATGACCTCCTTTTTTCTGAGCTCTTAAGATAGTAAGGAGCGCGTAGCTTGCCTTGTTTCCCTATTGGGTCCTCTCTCACCTCAAGGGATGGTCGACTGCAAATATCAGCCATGTCTTTTCGAGCCGCAACATTATCTTTGGTCTTGTCTTTGAAATCAAAACACATGCTGATAATGCTTTCGGCAACATTACGTTCCTGGTGCATAACATCAACATTGTGCGGTAGGATTAGAGACGTTGCATATGGCAAACACTAGATACCAGAGATATGAGTCCATTTGTGTGACTCTTTAAACCCTTCCAAACCATCTTCCGTTGGAATTAACTGACGATGCCAGTTTATAATCTCAGATCCTGTCAAACGTTTGGGAGGGTCCTTTGTGATCACCGTTTCTTTATGAAATGCGTTTATCTGTCTTCTAAATTCATGAGAAGGAGGCAAAAAGCGATGGTGGCAATCGAAGAAACAAAACTTGCGACCATGTTTCAAATGAAATGCATCAGTGTCATTCATACATATTGTACAGGACATTCTGCCATGCGTGCTCCATCCCCGAAAACATGCCATATGCAGAAAAATCATGGATGAATCAGAGATAGGCAACACGCATGTTGAAGTTTTGTTTTCTACTCTTATTATAAGTTTGCACCCTTGTCCATAACTGTACAAGCTCATCAATCAAAGGTTGCATAAAGATATTTAATTGCTTTCCAGGATGGTCTGGCCCCGGTATGACAAGGGATAAGAACACATACTCGTCCTTCATGCACATCGAAGGTGGAAGATTGTAAGAAATTGAGAACACAGGCTAACATTAGTACGACGCAACATTCATGTTGAAAGGAGAGAACCCGTCGGTCGCTAACCCGATGCGAACATTTCTTGGATCTTTGGCAAAATCTTCGTCATGCCGTTCCAATGTTTTTCATGCCTCGCTATCGGATGGATGACACAGAAAACCTTCGTTAAATCTTACTCCTTCTTTATGACACCTCATGTGTTGAGCAGTCTCCTCAGATAGGTACAATCGTTGTAGCCTCGGTGTTAGAGGAAAAAAACGTAGAACCTTCACTGGTGTATCACTTGTCACTACATTCCCCTCTGTATCAACTACTTGTACAAATCTAGACTGGCCCCAAACTAAACAGTTTTTCTTCGTAGCATCATTCTTCCAAAATAACATACAATTGTACAAATCTAGACTGACACCTTAGTGCCCTCATGTAATGGCTTATTTGAAGCATCTAAGAGGCTAAAGAATTTCTCGGCTGCTATGGTCGGTGCATCCTCATGACGCACAGATTCATCCTTCGGAGCATTCTGAAATTGCCAACCCAGGTCCTGAACCATCTCATCCATCCTGTCATCCAGTCCATCGGTAGTATCATCTTCGTCAGATATATCTACCGCCCGTGACTCACCATGTTCATACCATGTGAGGTAATTCGGCATGAAGCCCAATTTGCATAGGTGACCGGCCATAACGGATTTTGTCACTCGGACAAAAAGATGACATTTAACACATGGATACTTCTCTACCCCGCCAGGAGAATCTGGGGTGAAAACCTTATCCAGAAAACTTTGTGTGTTAACTTTCCATTCTTCAGTGTGCTTCATACCCTGATCCCAACCGTCGTACATCCATCTACGGTCTTCACCATCTTTATTAATAGTAATTTGAAAGATACACAAAAAATATATTTAGTAATTATCCTAACAGGAGTTCTAGGCAAAGATAGGTCCTAAACCCACCTAGGAATGAACGGGTTAGCACGGTTTGTCGTGGAAGCTTACTCAGAAAGAGGGTTTTCATGGCTTTAAATAGGCTAGGATGCAAATTATAGCCGTTTGAGACCCCTGCTAGCCGTGGATTAGAGGACAAACACTACAGGAAACCGATGTAGCCGACGTAAGTAAATAAGTCGACGTATTAAACCCGACGTAAATAAGCTTATTTACGTGGACAATTCAGGAGCGACACATATCACAATTCAATATGATCGGTGTCGCTCCCAAACGGGTGACGTAGAGGTTGGGTTGACTTGTGTTTCAAAAATTGGTTTGTTTAAACATATTTAAATCATGGCAACAAAACGATAGCGCACACACACATATATATAAGTAAGGCAATAATGTATATGATGTGGTCACCTCGAATAACATACAATTCAATAACTTGAATAACTAGCTACGAACATTTCTGTAAATCTTCTATTTTTATTATAGTTATTTATGGCAATTGACAAAGGAAAACTATTATTATTATGTTGATTATAACCGGGGACTCGGGAGGGGAGGGGAGGGTAGTGACGTCGGCCATACCTCTGGCCGACGTCACTGATGGGGAGGATGTCTCGGCGGTCTATTTTCGGCCGACGTAAAAGAGGAGGGGCTTGGGGGGCAGGGAGCAGGGAGGGGGTGGGGAGAAATGACGTCGGGAATTTCTTGGCCGCCGACAAAAGTTAGCAGTGTTGTCCAAGTAGTGTCGGCGGATCTGTGTCGTCGGCCAGCCGCCGACAAAGGCCTATGACGTCAGTTTTTTGGACCAATGACGTCGGTTCTGGCCGCCGATACTGAATTTGATTCCTGTAGTGATTCCTTGACTAGAACCCGAGCCATAAACGGATATATTTTTTGGTTTACTGTAATTATGAAGCAATGTTTACAACAGCTTAGCTTTTACTAGAGTTCAAGTCATAATAAAATAGTAACGTAGATTCCATATCCTTCGGGTTGTGGCCTCTCATTTTCCATGTATTGTTAATCTGTTCTATGTAGCAAACAGTACTATGCTATTATTGTAAATGGTCTTTACCAATTGTAAACATCGTCTTTTTTCATGTATTGTTCTTCAATTATCCTTACCTAGTAAACAACCATGTCTTATTGTCGTAAATGGTCTTTTTTATTGTACTAAACATTCTTGTAAGTACATATCTACATGTGTTCTTGTCTTTTCAAGACATCTGTCACGTGATGACAATTTTATGGTAAACGAAGACTCTCACTATTGTAAATCCTTCTGTGCATTATAGTAAATAAGGACTTTGACTACTATAGTCTTTCCAGGCTCCAGCTGATTCACCTTAGGTTTCTACAAGTCAACGTTTATAATTTTTTTAGTTTACTATAGTGGGGAACAACGTTTACAATAGATTACTAGATTCCTTGACTAGAATCCGAGCCAAAACGGATATATTTTTTTGTTTACTGTAATTATGAAGCAATGTTTACAATAGCTTACTAGTAGCTTTTACTAGAACCCAAGTCATAATAATATAGTAACGTAGATTCCATATTCTTTGGGTTGTAGCCTCTCATTTTTCATATATTGTTAATCTGCTCTATGTAGGAAACAATACTATGCTATTATTGTAAATGGCCTTTACCAATTGTAAACATTGTCTTTATTCATGTATTGTTCTTCAATTGTCCTTAGCTAGTAAACAACCATGTCTTATTGTCGTAAATGGTCCTTTTTATTGTAGTAAACATTCTTGTAAGTACATATCTACATGTGTTCTTGTCTTTTCAAGACATCTGTCACGTGATGACAATTTTATGGTAAACGAAGACTCTCACTATTGTAAATCCTTCTGTGCCATATAGTAAATAAGGACTTTGACTACTATAGCCTTTCCAGGCTCTAGCTGATTCACCTTAGGTTTCTACAAGTCAACGTTTATAATTTTTTTAGTTTACTATAGTGGGGAACAACGTTTACAATAGATTACTAGATTTCTTGACTAGAATCCGAGCCATAACGGATATATTTTTTGGTTTACTGTAATTATGAAGCAATGTTTACAATAGTTTACTAGCAGCTTTTACTAGAATCCAAGTCATAATAATATAGTAACGTAGATTCCATATTCTTCGGGTTGTAGCCTCTCATTTTTCATATATTGTTAATCTGTTCTATGTAGGAAACAACACTATGCTATTATTGTAAATGGCCTTTACCAATTGTAAACATCGTCTTTATTTATGTATTGTTCTTCAATTGTCCTTACCTAGTAAACAACCATGTCTTATTATCGTAAATGGTCTTTTTTATTGTAGTAAACATTCTTGTAAGTACATATCTACATATGTTCTTGTCTTTTCAAGACATCTGTCACGTGATGACAATTTTATAGTAAACGAAGACTCTGACTATTGTAAATCCTTCTGTGCATTATAGTAAACAAGGACTTTGACTACTGTAGTTTACGATAATGTACATGCAAGTTTACTATAATTTTTCTAACAAAACCTACGCGCGTGGGGAAGGGTGGGAGGCCCCCTTGGGGAGCTTGAGTAGTGCAACGTTTTGAGCAAAATAAAGCATGGGCGAGTATTGTTTTTTTAATCACTGTCACCTATCATTGTAAACAAAAACTATATGAATGTATCGGTGTATTATAAATCAAATGATTCGAACATGTTCCAAGCGTATGACTACGTTCTAGCAGATCATACGACTAGAGTTCCATTACAATCAATTTAAAAGTATTTTCATTTTAATACATCAAAAAATCACCACAATAAGCAAATGGCGCAACCGTACAAGGCTGATGCATACTAAGTATCTTATTTTCTGACGAGATGGAACAACAGATGCAGTTCAAACAAAATGATCAAATTGAAAAATGCATTAGTGGCCAAAAGGCATCCACCAGACCACCACCCCTTCGCTCCGATCGAGCTGAGCAACCAGACCAAGCGCGGCTCCGTGACGAACGAACGAATCTGAGAAAAAAACCTCAAGGAGAAGACGGGAAAAAAACAAGCCGGGATTACGCGGCCTCTCGCCACCAAGATTTGTGGATTAGGCAGCCTCATTAGTGATTAGCAGCCGCCCCCAAACCATAGAAACATCAACACTGAAACTCGCGGTGGACAAGCAAAGGATCGGGGCGCGGACGACGTTGGGGGCAGCGCGGATTGGGATCCTTGGGCAGCGATGAATACGGCGTGGTCCCCCTCCTGCTGGCGACGGTGGCGGACAACGCCGGGGTAGGTGGAGCCGGCGGCGTTTGGGGCAGCGCGGATCCAGGGCTGATGGTGTCAGTGGCGGCTCGAGGAGAGGAAGCCGGTCGTCACACTGTTGCGTTGGGAGCCGCTTCGCCGTCGTGTGTAGAAGCCGTCCGAGGATGGGGTGCGCGCCGTTGTGTTTGGACCGGCGCATAGAGGAAGGGACGAGGTGGCAGTGTGTTCGAGCTTGGCGGCGGCGGGGCCGATGTCAATCTCGAGGCCAAAGTCGTCGAAGGGCTCGATGAGGACGCCGGGGTAGTAAACGGAGAGCTTGTGGGGCACGGCCCAGGTAGCGGGCGCCCCGACGCCGGCGACCGGTGGCAGGAGGAGCTCGGTGGGGAGCCCCCGTGACAGGTGCGACGGGATGGGGAGGTCGCGGACGACGAGGAAGGGGAGCGAGCGGGTAGGAAGAAATTTTGAGGAGCGCCGCAAGAAGAAATCGGGCCGAGCCGGGGAGGAGTGGGAAAACAGATCCAATGGTTGAAAACGTGGGAGTATTTTAGCTATAGTACTCCTAAGTGTACTGTAGCTCCACTCTACTGCCCTTCCATTTCGAGTACGTGTGTTTCTTTATATATATATATATAGAGAGAGAGAGAGTTGGGCTGGGGTCAGTCGGGCCTCCGTCAGTCGCGGCCGTCAGTCGGGCGTTTTCTACAAAATCTAGGGTGAAATTTTTAGATCCGGACCATACATTTTGTTCATCTCCATAAACTCTCCTAGTGTACCAAATTTTACAATTTTTTGATTTTTTTTACTATTTGTTTTGCATTTTTTAAAATCAGCCTAGCATTCTAAAGTATTCTGGAGTGTCCATTTAGGCTGATTTGAAAATTGCAAAACAAATAGCAAAAAAAATCAAAAAAAAATGTAAAATTTGGTACACTAGGAGAGTTTATCGAGATGAACAAAATGTACGGTTCGGATCGAAGAATTTCACCATAGATTTTGTAGAAAACGCCTGACTGACGGCGCGACTGACGGATCACCGACTGACCGCAGCCCAACTCTCTCTCTCTCTCTATATATATATATATAAAGAAACACACGTACTCGAAATGGAAGGGCAGTATTGTGTACGTTTTGTAGTGATGTGCCATGAATGCATCCAGAATGTAACCCTCAACTCACTTTGGATATAGCCCGATGATGTCCTCATTGACAATCTCTGGGTCCATAAAGCCCACATTAAAGATGTTCTCTTTTCTACAACATTGTATCTCCATTCTCCATACAAAGAGATAAGTTAGAGTTGCAATTTAATGCATGGTACGAGGAAGCACACGCTAAACTTAGTAGCTCGACACTTACAGACACCAGCAGCTCATGAAAGATACGTTGACGGTGTCTCCTTGGTACACATGGTACAAGTCTTCGAATTTGAGCCATATGTTTTGTTCTCCGCGATGTAACTCTTCGTCTTTCATAAGGAGGGAGAACATTTTTCTTCCTTGAGCGGACTCCACCATGTACCATTCATGCAATTGACACATCTTGGTTGGCAGACTCAATATCTCCTTAGGATCAATCAGCTCTCGGCCCAACTCATACTTCCATCTTACTTGTGCCATTGGAAGATCATTTGTTGATCCAAGAGCTTCTTCTATGCTATTGAGGCCCGCCTCATTCATGAATCTATGCTATTTTATTTCATACACCAATAATTACTTCCTTCCAATTTACCTAGATCTACCTAACTTATTGTGATATTTAACAATATAAAGCTACCAAAGCACCTAGATCTCTAAAGCTAACAATCACCTTTAGCTTCTAATGTCATATTTTGAATAAGATCTTCACCCTACATCTTCATACAACAACAAAAACAAGCATACAAAACTAACTTTGTGAACAACTCCCAACGATTGATCATGGTCTTGCCTCAAAAGTTCTAGAGTGAGATAGCAAAAGAAACACCTTCCAACAAGAATAAATTAAGATATCTCCATATCCAATGCAAAAAAAAAGCAATATCAAGATGAGAATGATATTAGCATGACATTACTCACCTTGAAATACTTAATTTAGAGCTAAATAGCCTCAATTGAAAATTTGGGCATCACCTCCCCTATGAACAACGCATCAGTCCCCCGATCTTCAGCAGTGCGGGCTCGGGGCGGGAGGGCTTCCAGAAGCGGTTTGGGACATGAACCGCTTCTGGAGCCCAACCCCTAGAAGCGGTTTGTGCCTCGAACCGCTTCTGGAAATTCAAAAGCGGTTGGACAAATAAACCGCTTCTGGTGCCCATGAACTGCTTCTGGTGCGAACTTCAGAGGGGGTTCACACCAAACCGCTGCTAATATACCGCTTCTGATGCCCACTTCTCTAGTAGTGGAGGCTAATCCAACTTGAACTTCAGTCGCTGCGCTGCTCCTTTCTGTCTCCTATTTCTCCAACTCCGGCGAGTACACCGGCGGTGAGGGAGGAGACCCACCTCTCTGTCGCCCTCCCTATCCTCCTCTCCTTTTTTCTTAGTTTTTTTATTTTTATGTTCTTGTTTTACTTATATTATTTTCATGGTACTACTAGTAGGGTTAGGGCCTTCGTTCTATTGATGACTGTTGATAGTGTGTTCCCTTCTGTTGGGATAGGGCTAAGTTAGTCGTGGGATCGCCATCTCACATCGAGTGGAGGTGCTATGCTAGGCCAGTGGATGAGGTTTTCACGTCTCAACCATTCCTATTTTATACTTGGTGCCAGAGTTCCTATTGCCAGAAGGGACGATGCATGGTGTCGATTTTATTGTGGCAAGTGCGGAAGATGGTTGCTGGCTAGTCTTCGAAGTTCTATAGTATGCAACAAAACATTGGGCTTTCTTCTCTGACTTGGGCAGGCTGTTCATGACAATAAACGAGCTCACGGTGGTCGGCCAAAAACTCTTGTCGGCGTTATACGAGCCATCAACACAAATTGAACCAGTGTCAATGGCTTCAAATTAAACCGTCGACACAGTCACTCCCAGGCACGTTGGCTGGATAGCATGGACTGAAATTTGAATTTCATTACGCATAAAAAATGGTATGACCAACACTATCAATATGGTAGTCATCAAGATTTTTGTCAACTACTTAGCCACCATGCATGGTTGTCGTCGGTCTTTTCGTCAGCATGGTCGTCGTTGAGCTTTTCATCGATGACTTCCTCCTCAACATCGACAACAAGTTAGCGACACATCACATCATCCACTGCTACATTTACATACACTACAATATCTATAGCCCGATTACTCACGTCAACGTACTCAGTCCCAATTACTCACATCGCTCAAAGCCCAGTATGAGATGGAGCCCAATTCGTTGTCCACGAGTACATTTCATCCATCTGGAGCAATCTAAGGACTCAAGCTATGGCGATAGAGAGGGGGTGAATGGAGCCAATTCAGTTCTTGGAACCAATACGATGCTCTTCACCCACTTAAGCCCTTGGACCAAGCCCAAAGACCAAACTTGTCCCTTGTAGTCAATCCAGCAAACACTTGGCGGGTGATATTCAAAGAACTTGTTCTCTATGTGATCCAAGGGGTGATAGGTGGTCGAAGTGACCCAATATGATACCCTAGGACACAAGAGAATACCCCTCTCAAACGGCCTCAAAAGGCTTGCACTTTCCATGTGGACATAAACACAAACACTTGGGGGGCACTACACCAAACACTCAATCTCTAGGCATCCCAAGGGGTGGAAATAGGTCATGGTGACCCTCCAAAGGTTCCCCACAAGTTGGCTCGGGAGAAGAGTACTTGGAACAACCCAAAATCACTCAAAACACCCTCTCTTGAAAATAGCCCAGAAAATGCTGCGAAAATTCTAGAAGAAGAAAAATCTTTGATCTAGAGAAGGGGATGAGGCATTAGCATAAAAAGCAAGCACTTTGTTGTTCCTAGGTATGATCTCAAGTCATAAAAGAAAGAAAATAAGAAACTCAAGTGGTCATCATCACACAGGAATCAAAAAGGGCAAATAGAGCATGAATACAAGATGAACTAGATATGAACTTTGTGTAATATATTGCCTTGATGTGTGAGGATTACATCAACCACCCCAAGGGGCAGAAAGCACTCACAAGTGCACTAAAACACACCCACAATCTCAGCCAAAGGGATGGGGAACACCCTCCCCACACCCCTCCTTTTATAGCCCAAGGTGGAGTAGCCTTCAAGGCATCTCCCACTCCACCCTTGGATCACAAATGGAGGGCTGAGATTAACTCACTCCACTCAGCCTATCCTCACATGGGAATAGACACCTTTGCCCACGGAATATGCCCCGCACATTCCCGATAAATGCCACTCTCGAGCCCACACACATCGGGCGCAGCCGGTTCGACTTGACCCTAAAGTTTCCGAGCACCTCGACCTCCAGCCGATCCTCGAATCCTCCGCCGAGTCAACGTCCATTATCCACGTCATCCGCATGGTCCCAAGTCGAAGCCCGACCTTCTCGCGCAACCTCCTATCGCTCCGAACCCTTGAACCTCAAGTTCACGTCCCGACACGTTGCTGACGACAAGACGCTCCACCTGTACCAATTGGATTAGTCCGAACACAACAACTTGCCTTCACCTGCAAGATTAGTCCCAAAATCATTGCAATTAATTTCAAAGCACATGCCTAAGCAACCCGACACGAATCCCTAAACCAACAGCTCAACACAGCAAATTTCAGCCTCCATCGAAAACCATCCGATCACGGTGTAAATACCTTGCTTCATAGCGAAGAAACCACATTTTGACCTTGGTCGGACGCCGTCCGACCACCGTCGGACGTTGTCCGATGACCACCGGACGCCGTCCGATAGCCACACACCGGCATGCCCTGCTCAAAAGAACCTGTAGCCATCGGACGCCGTCCGATCAGGCAAAACAGCCCAAATACGAAAATACCACCCTACTGTTGGACGCAGTCTGACGACCATCGGACCTCGTCTGATGGAGGCCAAGTTTTCATAGCTTCAGGAGATTTTCAAAATCCGAATTCCCTCCAATTTCAAATACTTCAAATTTTCCCAAATAAGCACCAAAAGCCCTTGTCAATATCCCCAGCACACCGGGACCCTCCACATGGTCCAACACAATCCAACTTCAAACGATCATAACTCGATTATACGTTGCCTGTTTTCGAGTTCTTGTTATCCACAGACAAGCCCATGACGAGATCTTTCCAATGGATCTAATTCAGGCTCTAATACCATCAGAGTCAATAGAAATTGAGAAAACAAGACGACAGAGAGAATCTGGCAAGTGTTGTGCCACCTGCACTTGGGCCCGCAGGCCTTTTATGACTTAGGGTTGGTGGAACCCCAACTTGGACAAAATCTATCCTCCGTATAATCCTCTAAACTAGGTTTTCTTTCTTGGGTTTTGCTTAGATTATTTTACCATCGCAGTTTTGCTGATACTCGATTTGTGTAAGCCCAACTTTCGAGTGCTTAATTCAATTTGCAATTTGAGATTCTAGTGCTTCTTCTCATTCTTGTTTGTTTTCTCGATTCGCTTGTAGGAACTAGCCTTCAGGGCATGGTCAACTATGTTTGCATGTGGTGTATAACCAACGGAGCCGTGGTGTTACGATTACAGGTTTTGATCGATTCTTATTGGAAACCCGGGTCATGTACGTCGAGTCCTCCATAAATCGAACTACCTTTACCTATCAGAAGATCGGTAACCCATTCCTCATCATGCTCCCTCATGGAAACCTAACACCCCGAACGGAAGCACTCAAATGTGGTCCCACCTAGTAGTGGGCACATTGAGCCGTGTCGGTGGCACTAGACAAGGTCGCCGTCACAGTCCTGCTCTCCCCGCAATTCGGGACCCACATGGAGGATCTTGTTCCATGAGCGCGTGGACTAGCAGGGGGCTCTATGTCGGCAGCTTGCACAAAAGCCGCTAATACATAATGTTCTTAGGCTAGCCGCGCCTGCCATGTGCGTCCCCGAAGTGTGCCCCCTCCACAGGATTGTCTTTGGACTAGCAGGTGGGCCCTCACGAAGCATGAAAGCGTGTCACCAAGGATTAAAATGTTTAGTGCCCTTTAGCATCGAAGATAACTTGCGAATGAATACACTAGCTTAATGAGGTCGATCATGTACACAATCCCCTAGGTGACCAGGGTTCGATTCAGTGGGAAACCCTATTTTTTATTAAATCGGCATCGTCAGCCTGGACAACCCCAATGACACGGACCTTTGGCCAGGACACACTCCTGCTATCCTCGACATGTGGGACTCACATGGAGGCTCGCGTGCTATGGGCGGGTGGGCCCTCTTTGTCAGTGGTTTAAGCAAAAGCTGCCGACGCTAAACTTTCTGAGACCAGCCACGACTACCATGTGGATCCCCAAAGTGGGCCCCTACCTCTAGGGTGGCCAGAGGACTGGCGGGTGGGCCCCACGAAGCCTGTCATCATTGTACGCCAGTACTATAATATTTACACCTTTATGCAACCGATAAGATCTTTTGTACCTACTTCCTTAATTGGGTTTATCCCGTGCGCATTCCCTTGGGCAACCAGGGTTCGAACCCGCGTGTCCCCCAATTTTTTATTTAACATGTGTCGTCGGCATTGAAATCCCCACCAACGCAGGCCTTTTGTAGGCCAGCCCGACATAACACACGGGTGAATTGGCAAGTGGGCCCAGATGAGCTAGTGACTGCCACGTGGGGTCCCATAGAGCCGGTGACATAATATTTTCTAGTAATTCTATTTTTACCTTCCTTAATTCATTAAAAATGTTTTTGTTTGATGGAAAATTTCTAAAAAATCATAAGATGATTTGGATTGGTTATACTTCACACTAAAATTATTGATTGTGCATTATTGTTATACCACAGTCTCTTAAAGAACTAATTGCTTACGAGGAAGGCTCTGTGTGTTGTAATACATGAACAACAAGGGAGTAGTTTGTTCCATTTGAGCAACACAACATCATGCACAAGCAACAAATGAATTAGAAGATGTTAATAAACATGTAGAATCCCTACTCATGCAAAAAGTTCATAATAGAAAGCATTTATAGCTATGGCGGTGCGGTGCACTGAGGTGGGATGTAGTCAGTGCGACCTGCACAACCTTCTATACGCCACTGCTACCGTACCCCGTATCACCGTGCTCCGCACCATGCACCACTGTCGACCCCATGCCCGGACTGCTGACGCCAGCCTTCCTACACCCCAGCGCCGCCTCAGCCACCTCTCCAATGCCATCGACTCCTTTCTGACTTCTCTGGACGTACCATCGGCCTCTCGTCTTCCTCCCTGATGCTACCGACCCATCCCTGAGCGTTGCACATGCATAAAGTAGGTACACACACATATTGACCATTTTTTATGAACATGCAATCTTTGTCATCGGATATTCGAAACCAACAACCATAGTTAGTTCAATTGAACATATTCATCTATGCATTGTATATGCGTCGATTGAGCCAGTATCTAACCCGTTCAAGAATGTTCCGCAATTTCGTAAGGAGCCCGACGATAATTCATTGGTTCCATTACAAAAGGTGTTGGGCTCTCGAGCTATCCACATTTTGGACAGCACATGAATGTGTGCTTGAGTATGGTTGTCGTGGTGCGTGCTTGTATGTGCCAAAATTTCGGTCACATGACCCTGTTGTTCTTCGAGTGCAAAACACAAGTAGTACGCCAGACCGGTCGTTCCACTAGGAAACAATGGGATTATCTACATTGATACTAGAATGTTGACTCATACACGCATGTGCTACAATGACCTTACTCAAGCACACATCCGTGGGTGGGTATGCCCTCCCATCTAGCTATAGCCAGAAAGCGTGTAAACCTTTGCTTACATCCATTGACAATATGTGTTTAGCGAGCGATGGAAGATAGGAAGATAGGAGGTGGATGTATGATGGCTACAGCAAAATAGGGGAGCACACAACCAAGTGGATCGAGAAGGCTAGAGCATTTGTAGACCTTGTTTTTCAAAAGTTTCGCGACCTTAGCAGTGCATTAGTTCTTTGTCCATGGGTTGCGTGCTCCAACAATGCAGAGAAGAGTAAAAGAGACATGGACTTTCACCTCTATAAGCATGGGTTCAAGGCAAATTATTATGTCTTCAAAGATCACGACAAGAGGAAGTGTCCCATGGTGTCTATCGATGATGATGTTGCAGAGGGCTAAGACGAAGTAGATAGAATGGATGATCTGACGGACGATTTAGGTCATGCTCATGATCTCTCTCCCGAGGAAGAGTTTGTGTTACATGCAGATTAATTTGAAAGGCTTCTTGATTCCATCAAGCTACTATTGCATGAGCATACCGACGTGACTGTACTCTCTGCAGTCTCACGTTTCATGGTGGTTAAGACCAAGTACAACTTGTCATCCAATTGCTACAATGACCCCTGCAAACTTCTAGGTAGCCTTCTATCGAATGGTCATCACATGACACCAAACTTGTACGAGTCGAAGAAGCTTCTTCGCATGTTAGGCATGGCGTATAAGAGAACAGACTATTGTTTTAAGTTCTGCATGCTTTATTGGAAAAGTGACTTAGGGCTAACCCATTGTAAGCATTACAATGAGAGTTGTTATGTGGAAGTAGCAGGCCAGGATGGTAAAAAGTAAAGGAGATTTTACTTTTGATTAAAGATAAGGTCAAATTTCCATATGGGTATGCCGCCAACATCCGTCATGTCGTCAGTCTTGAGCAATATGAAGACACGCGACTACAAAGTATTCATAGAGTGCTTGTTTCCCTCAGTTTGTCATGGATAGATTGAAGAGGACATATGGAGAACATTGGCAGAGTTTAGCTTCTTCTATCGAGAGCTCTATGCTAAAGAGATAGTAGTATCGACGATGGAGGAATTCAAGAAGGAAATAGTGGTTCTCATCACAAAGCTTGAAAAGATATATGTTGTTGGGTTTTCCAATTGCATACACATCCCGCTTCCGACCTAATGGCACACAACCATCGATGTTGCCTGCTGCTCAGGAGAAATTTGTAAGTGCCTTGACAAATTCGTTGTTTCATGTGTTGTCTTGACACTAATTCATATTGCTTGTTATTATAGGATACCTGTGTGGAAGCCATGAAGCAGAAACACGGTGAGGACTACAACCCGTTGTAGATGCCCATTATTAGCTACACAAAAAAATTACAAAATTCAGAATAAAAAAATATGAACTAGGATGGTGACCCGCATATTTGCGCAACTAAATTTATTTTGTAATACTGATACTAGGCATAATCTATTAGATTCAACAAAAAAAATGCCTCACTCCGTAATGGACGGTTTTGATTTCTCTTGGTTGAATTCAATTAAAACCATTCTTAAAAGGATTTTTTTTTCATGAGTGCCATTATAAAGTTTCATTTCTTCAGTTTTGCCATTACAAAAAGCATATTGTTTTACACGCCAATCTTTTTGCAACATATTTTCACGGTTGCCATTCTCGGGGGCTTTTTGGGCTTTTTCAGCATATATGATATCCGAATACATGAGAAATACGGGAAAATACACATCTAACGAGTGGGCCCCACATGTCATCTTCTCACCTTCTCCTCCTCCTTTCTCCTCCTTACACCCACCCCCCAATCTCTCCTCCAACTCCGGGCAGGGCGGCAGCTCGGCCTGGAGCTCCCCCAACTCCGGTGGGAGCATCGGCTGCGAGGGTGGTGGCTCCCACGGACTGCGACTCCCCCAACTCCGACGCGGCGGCCTGAAGCGAGAGCTTGCACGGCGACGAGCGGCGGCAGCACGGCGATGGACGGTGAGCTCCTTGACGGCCTCGTCCTTCCCCTCTAGAGCTCGCACTCTCCCTCCTCTCTCCATAGCTCACCGACGGCGAGCTCCCCGACGACCGTCTCCTCCTTCTCCAGCGAACTCGCGAAGGGCAGCGATGGCGAGCTCGTGGCTGGCGGGCGCCGCCTCCTCCTCCGGCGAGCTCCCCACATCCTCCTCCCATGCCGATCGCCGCCCAGCTCGCCGACCCCTTCCTGTCTTCGAGCCACCGCCGAGTGCGCCGTTGCGCGCCGTCGTCGCCATCTTCGAGCTCCGCTGGTCGCCGCCACCGAGGAGCTCCGCTGGCCGCCGCCACCGCCTTCGAGCTCCGCCGTCGCCACCGCTGCCTTTGAGCTCCGCTGGCCGCCACCGAGCTCCGTCCTCTGCTAGCCGCCACCGAGGAGCTCCGCTGGCTACTACCGCCAAACTTGCCACCGCTTGCTGCCAACCAGCTCGTCGCCGGCCATGGAGGAGAGAGGAGTGGGAGGAGAAGGGGAGGAAGAAGTAGGAGGTAGAAGATGACATGTGGGACCTAACGGTTAGGTGCGTATTCCTCGCGTATTTGGATCTCGTATATGCTGAAAAAGCTAGAAAAGCCCCGAGAATGGCAACCATGAAAATATGTTACAAAAAGAATGGCATGTAAAACAATATGCATTTTGTAATGGCAAAACCAAATAAACGAAACTTTATAATGGCACTCATGAAAAAAATCCTTCTTAAAATCAATATTGTTATAATCAAGATATGCCTTTAGTTGAGATCAAAAGAAAAGTCAAACCATCAATTATAGTTATGTAAATCCTTTTTAGAAGATTATTTTAAATCCAATAGATTATGCTTAATGTAACTACAACTTAAGAAATCAAAGAGCATATATGGAGCTAACACTTAAGAGGTTAGAAGGTTGGGGACAAAAACTCAGAGGTAGAAAGAAGTAGAGAGGTACCTACTTATGTGTTTATCTTCTTATTTGCATGTCTATGCTTTTTGGAATAAAAACATTTTGAATTTTTTAATACTTTTTTTATCTTGAATGTCTGTCTCAAACTTCTAAAAAACAAGTTACATAAGATGTATCCAACTCTTGAAAGTATCTTGGGAAGCTCTCAAAATTTAGAAGACATGTAATGAGTAGATCAATAAATAAGTGGTAAGGAATGTCTTTGACTGTAATAAAGAAAAACAATATGTGCATAAGGTTAGAGATATTAGAACCCTAAAGAGTTTATGACTCGATCAAAGGCAGAACACAGTGGGAGCATACGAAGATGTCTATCGCTACTAAAGATCAAAACTTAAGAGTGGTGACCAACAGTCAAACAAAGAAAAATGGTTATGAATAATCTGTATTATCTGACATTCATATTCTGGAAAAACACTATTCATATATATAATTATCCGTATTTGAATACAGATATTGTTAATATATGATATTATCCGTATTAAAAAACACTATCGTATTCCTGTTACTAGTATTCATATCTGATTTTGCAGTCTTGATTTTTACCAGGGATGAGATGAAAGCAATCAAAATAAGATAATATCTGAAACAATATTTGTATTTGGGAATATCTGAATCCGTATTCGGAAATATCTGTATCTGTATATGGGAATATTTGAATATGTATATGTATGTGCTTAAAAAATATGGATACAAATACGGTAAAGGAACTATCCGACGTGTATCCGATCCGTTTGCGCACCTATTATGACCATACATTCTACAACAAGAAAAAGATGCGTGAGTTTCAAAACATAACAGTTGATGGTAATAGAAAATCAGGTACGACAAAACCATTATACTCTGATTAAAGGCTAGAAATCTTTGTATTGACTCAAAAACCCATATTATTAACATATAGTGGATCTTGGTTATAACAATATAGATTTTAAGTATGATTTTAGTTGAATTCAACAAAAAGATGGAAACCATCCATTATAGTGACGCATATTTTTTTGTTGAATATAATATATATTATGCCTAATATGAATATAACATAATAAATTTAGCAACGCAAATGCGCAGGAACCATGCTAGTTCTTTTGTACATTGTCAATTTTTTAGTAGTTAATTTTCAGGTTTTCATGCCGACGTCAGCCATCCAATGAATCGGACATTCGATTTGAGGCGCCAGCCATATTTTAAAGGAAGAGAGAGAAAATAAAATTGTCATATCATAAAAGTGTATATGTATACAGATTGTGGTGGTTAGAGGAGAAAATAATTATACGACAAATACGTAAATTTGGAAAGCTCACAAGTCACAAGCGGTTCAACTATCATAGGTCACGCACCAATATCATATTTCTACACAATGTCACGCGCTACGTATTGTTCCGGTACGGATAATTTCTTCTTCTATTGTCAGCCCTCCTTTTGATGTTCGCCTGCGTCCGCCCCTGCACTTACCACTTGTACGCTTTCACCGAGTATATGGACTGCACAATGGCACAGACAAGCAAGATGGCAGCGGCCACAACGCCGATGACTGCCCACGGGTTGTCCCTGCAGTACCTGTGCTTCAGCTCTGCTATCCGCCTCCACCAGGGGCTCTTCACTCGCCGATCCAGCGCTCGGCACTCAGCCAACAAGTAGTTCTGCTTGGGGTCGTCCACGTCGAAGACGACCCCGCTGCAAAGCTTGCCCAGATACTCAGCGCACTTCTGATCATTTTCCATGAGGTGTGTGATGACCCCCATCCGCGACAGAAGCGCCACGTCCTCCGTGGTGCACGCGACCTACGACCAGCATTTCAAATTGAAGCGATTTTTTTTTCTGCGGGATCTAGGGTTTCCAGGCCAAGCTAGGAGAAATAGGGGGCGTATTTACACTGGCATATAACTAAATTTACATATAGTTCGATGTTGTAAAAAGTGTACAAATTAACTGTAAAAAAGTTCATATACTATTTTGGTACATACATTCGATTCTATAGGTGCACATTTGTGTTTTTCTTTTGAATGAACATGGAACAATTAAAAGAATATCATCTAATTGATTGATGCACTTTTTTTTACAATATTAAACTATATGTAAATTTAGTTACTGACTTTTGCAAAATTTAGTTATTGACTTTTGTAAAAAGACATCGACTGAGATTTCTTTTATTTTCAGACGTCTGATAAGAAATCAAGGCCAAAACAAATTCTTAAAAACATAAGAAATTTTGGCCAACAAAAACTATGAATCCTTACCCTGGACAAGAACGCGCAGTACGCTGTGATGTGGCCGCCCACGCCGGCGTCGCCCCTGAGAACCACCGAGTTCTGCTGCTCCAGAGCCACAAGGTTGCGAAGGATCTGCGGCGTGTCGTTGTCGATGTTCAGGGCTGGGAGCATCACCGTGGCAGTATGGCCCCTGATCAACTTCAGGTCCAGGATGGAGCGTGCTCCGCCACTGCCACCTCCATCGACGAGCTTCTGCTTCCTGAATTTCACGCATGCCATGTCGTACTCCGTCGCCCGGCGCCAACATTTGACGCGCTCCTTGTCGGTGGTGGCACTGTCAGCCGGCTGCCGGTTGATGTGGCCGGCGATGTGCATATGGAGCAAGTGCAAGATATGGAAAGGTTGTTCGGAGAAGGTTGGCTCCACGTCTACCGCGTACTCATGGGGTTTTAGGACACGATCTCTAATGTAGCTACCAAACACATCCGATAAAGTGTTCCTAGTACTCCAACAAGCTTTCTTGTTAATCTCCTCCAACACGAAGAATGGGATCTGATTCTCCACTAGGTACACGACATCACGCGCTACTTGAGTGGGCACCTTGTTGTATTTCTTCTGGTCCTGCTCAACGCTGGCATTTGGCGGCTCTGAGGTCGCTGCCGTTGTGTCTTCTGCTAGCCTCTGTTGCTGCTGTTCCGGCTCACTGCTGGCATTTGGTGGTGCCGCTGACGTCGTTGTCGCTGTAACTTGTACATGCCTCTGTTCCTGTTCCTGTTCCTGTTCCTGCTCGTCACTGGCATTTGGTCGTGTTGACGTTGCCGCCATTGTACCTTCTACCAGTCTCTGTTCCTGTTCCTGTTCGTGCTCCTGCTCAGCACTGACATTTGGCGGCGCTAACGTTTCCGTCATTGTACCTTCTGCTGTCCTCTGTTCATGTTCGTGCTCTCGTCTAGCATTTGATGGTGCTGATGTCGAGCCTTCTGTCAGCCTCCGTTCCTGTTCCTGCTCCTGCTCACCGTTGCTATTTAGTGGCGGTGCCTCAACAATTGTAATAGCTTGATCTTCAGCTTGCCTTGCAGTGCTCTTCACGAATTTATCCAGGATGTAGCAGCCGTCCAGCAGCAGCATGCGCATGAACTGGGTTGGCGGCATCCCCTCGACCAAGCTGTGATCGTAGCAGCTCCTCGCGCGGCTCTCGATGCTCACCAGCTCCGCAAGGAGTGTGTGGATGGCCTCCGTGCTCACAGCCGAGAAGACGGCTCCCAGGCACTTCAGCTTTTCCTCCTCTCGCGCGATGGACGCGTTGCTCCGGTGGAACGGGCCGATGGAGACGAAGGACGGGGTGTACTGGTCGCTGTCCACGTCCCGGATCTTGGCGGCAACTCTCTTGATTGCAAAGGCCCTGCTTCTGGTTTCATGACCGCTTTGGATGTGTTTTTGTTTTGCTGCAACTAATTCGCGCTCAAGGCATCTGATGTCTACGGTATGATTGTTGCCTGCTGCTTGGCTCTGACCTGCAATTTGTTGGTCTTTAAGCATGAACATATATCCAAACAAACTAATTACACAAAACTACAGCTTTTATTGCAGAACTACTATAAGACTCACAATTTAGCATTTTATTTCTTGGGCTTACATAATTAACAGAAAAAACATAATTAACTACCTACACCCATATATTCCACTGGAAAGCAACACTGGCTGCAAAGCACCCCCTTCACTGTTGTCTTAAAATTGGCTTTACTATTAGCTTCCGAGCAGACAGTGATACATATCATTATTCGTCATTTGTGGCTTTGAAAACCTAAAAATTTTCTTGTACTCAAGTATTAGTATCACATATCATTATCCAAGGCGCTAGGCGGGCGGAGAGAGACCGGTCTAGGCAAGGCGCTAGGCGTCGCCTAAGCGGTCAAACTGATATATGACATATCTAAGATGTTAGTGGATAAGTATATCATTTCAAAGAAAATCTTTAATATAATCATGTCACAATTATTAATCGCCATTTAAAACCACCAAATCATTGTCTACACATCTCCTAGGGCCATCTGTAATCTACTATTCGTTGTGTAGGATCACCAACGTTGGTTGACCACCTAGATCACTGCCTAGGCCCTAGGCGGGGCGGGAGGCCACCGCCTAGCGCCTAGGCGCCGCCTAGGGGAATAGTGTTAATTTCACACGTTCGTAGGACAAAGTTGTCCATTGTGATGAAATGGTCCGATGTGGACGAAGTTGTCCGTTGTGACGAAATGGTCCGATGTGTGATGGGGGAGTTTGTTGGGTTTAGTCCCACATCGGTAATCGAGGATGGGGGTACACGACTTAAAAGGTGGAGACATCTCTCACCTATCAGGCTAGTCTTTTGGGTTGAGAGGGCCCATGGCCTTAATAGTTGTTCTAGTTGGGCCTTGAGGCCCGTTAAGACTTTGAAAGCCCTTTCGCTTCATGTGGGCCCATGTGTGTACCGTTTGCAGCAGGTTCTGAATCCTAACAAGTGGTATCAAAGCCCAGGGTTTAACCCACTTCAACTCCGTTGATTCCACACATTCGTAGGATGAAGTTGTCCGTTGTGACGAAATGGTCCGATGTGTGATGGGGGAACTTGTTGGGTTTAGTCCCACATCGGTAATCGATGATGGGGGAGAACAACTTAAAAGCACGACTTAAAAGGTGGCTTTAAACCACTTCAACTCCGTTGATTCCACACATTCGTAGGACAAAGTTGTCTTTTGTGACGAAATGGTCCGATGTGTGATGAGGGAGTTTGTTGGGTTTAGTCCCACATCGGTAATTGATGATGAGTTTGTTGGGTTGAGTCCCACATCAGTAATCGATGATGGGGAGCACAACTTAAAAGGTGGAGACACCCCTCACCTACTAGGCTAGTGTAACACCCTGGCCCAAAATCGCTTAGAGCCTAGCCCAACTACGAGGCTGGCCCATGCATGCATTGCACTCACTTAGACTTTTCGGCCTCGCTTCGTCCAAAAGGGTTAACCCGAGATGTTATGTTTGGCTCCAATAGGCATTATAAGTTACTACAACTTTGTCACCACTAGCAATATGGGACTAATCCTATCATCACATCCACATTGGGCAACATGGGCCTCACAACACATCGGGCCAGAGTATTACACTTACCCACTCTTAATGGGCTGACGCCCTCGTCAGCACACCGTCTAAGAGGCAAATGTCTAGGATCCCCCTCGGTATACGGCCGTGCTTCTAGTGCCGAGCCATATGCCATGTCGTATGACCACTCTGAGCCCACATAAGCCATGCGCAATATGCCCGCGCAACTAAACCCACACGCTTTGCCGCACAGCGAGGGTTGATGTTCTGATACCATCTGTAACAATCTAGCCCAAAATCGCTTAGAGTCTAGCCCACCTACGGGACTGGCCCACGCATGCATAGCACCCACTTAGACTTTTTGGCCTCGCTTCGTCAAAAAGGGTTAACTCGGGATGTTATGTTTTGCTCCAACAGACATTATATGCTACTACAACTCTGTCTCAACTAGCAAGATGGAACTAATCCCATCATCACATCCACATGAGCCTCACAACACATCGGACTGGAGTATTACAGCTAGTCTTTTGGGTTGAGTGGGCCCATGGCTTTTGTCGTTGCTCCAGTTGGATCTTTAGGCCCGTTAAAACCTGGAGAGCCCTTTTTCTGCATGTGGGCCCATGTGTGGGCCATTTGCAGCGAGGTCTAAATTCTAACAATTTGTATCCCAATTTTTTGCTAAAGAAAAACTTAAAAAATTGCTTGCAGCTAACTATTATAATCTACATCTACACGGTCATAAATTGCCTACATCCAATTTCGTATGAAAAAGTAATGGATTTAATAGAATGAGTTCCATTCCATTATCAATATTAATTTGTGTTACAAACCAATAGTAATAAGGCAGTGATACTCCCTCTGTTATCACTATGGGTTCTAACAGTTGTACGGAAGTCCGCCCCCTCTCCGAAGGAGGTGAGTACACGTGAAGATGCCACCGCCAAGGAAACCAAGCGAAGGGTCCAAACATGGAACCACGGATCCGAGGACCCTAAAGGTAGTCGCCGGGAAGAAGAAAGTAACCCGAGGACTGTGGTGCCCTTCGGGTACGCTACCAAGCCTCAGGGAAGCCAAGCGAAGGGTTCAAACATGGAACCAAGGATCCGAGGACCCCGAAGGTAGTCGTCGGGAAGAAGAAAGTAACCCGAGGACTGTGGTGCCCTTCGGATACGCTACCAAGCCTCAGGGAGGCCAAGCGAAGGGGTCAAACAGGAAGGCCCCGAAGGTACCTTTGGGACGAAGACATGCCAAAGGAATAAAAATCAGCCAAGACACAAGGATGCATAAGGGACCGGCCCGCTCTCGAAAAGGATGACACGCAAAGGAGCGCTCAATGACTCGCGGGACAGATCCTGACAGGATATGACAGAATCCTGTCGTTGTCAGAGCTGGTCGCCTAGCGGTAGAATAGACTATCCACGTGACTTTAATAATGTGCAATTCTTTTAAGCCGTAGATCATGAGATCAACGGCTCAAGGGCAAGGGCAAATGGGACTTTTCCCATTTATGTAAACCCTAGCTCCAATCATGTATAAATATGTATTGCCTCTCATTGTGGAGAGGCTAGAGGAATACAACATGAGCCTTTTTACTACCAATCGATCCACCCTTTTTCATACGATGTCCTCTCCAGTTCAACGGGGAGGCGTCCCCGTTGTCGTTGAGGGACACCTCGACGACAGTTGGCACCGTCCGCGGGGATCGAGCGGAAGTGATGGCCCGTCCAAGGTGTAGCAACGCAGGAGCTGGTGGTGGCGCAGAACGAGCAAGTGAAACAGCGGGAGCGGAAGAACGCGAAGGCGACGAAGGAGCTGCAAACGAGGAGAACGAAGGTGAAGATGATGCGGGCGGATTGACCACGTGAAGTGGGAACGTCGTTGGCGGCGCTCAGTCAAGCGTCCTGAGGAGGGTACAAGCAAGCATGGTGGCCGCGGGAGCGACGACAGGTGTAGCCTCAAGGGCGGTTGTCGTCATGACAAGAGCGACAACGACGGGAGTAGGGAGCGCAAGTATAGCCGTGGGGGCTCCGACGAGCGGAACGCCAAGAGCATTCATGGCCACGGCGCAAGGAGCAGAGCCAAGAGATGCCGAAGACATGGGCGCAAGGGGGAGAAGCTCAGCCTCAGTAGACCCAGAGTCAAGCAGGGGAGCTGAGGAGAGGGCGGCGGCGCAGTACCCACCCACCCACCCCGAGGATGCTCGCGGATTCATCGGCGTAACTTTCGCCGAGGACAACGCGCCCGACAGGAGACAAACGCTGGAACAGCAGATCGAAAGCCTAAAAATAGAGCTACAATCCATGAGATTAACCCAAGAGCGAGCTCCGCGAAGACTAGCACATCCCGAAGAGCAATACGCCTACCAGCAACTGAATCAATCAGTCCCAAGGATTCAACCAAGAAGAAGTGAAGGCCTACTCACTGAAAACCTTAGGAACAAAAAGTGGCCCGAAGGATTCAAAATGCCCAACGTCTTCAAGTTCTCTGGAGACACTGATCCCAATGAGTTCTTGGAAGTATATGATACGGCAGTGGAAGTGGCAGGTGGAGACGATGACATAAAAGCGAAAAGCATGCTATTGACCCTAAAAAACACCGCACTCTCATGGTACAACTCGCTGCCCACAGGGTCAATTCAATCTTGGAGCCAACTCAAGAACTCCTTCGCAAACAACTTCCAAGGGAATTATGTACAAAAGATGGAGGAGAGCGATCTCTTCGCACTGGAGCAAGGAGAAAAAGAGAGCACAAGGGACTTCTATAAAAGATTTGCAAGAGTCAGATGCCAAATACGAGAAATCTCAGATTCTTCCATCATCAACGCATTCCGAAGAGGACTGCAGCCGGGGGCACTTCTCCATAAGCTCACCCAAGAACCACCAACAACAGCAGCCCAGTTGTATGGCCAAGTCGAAGGATACGCAAAAGGAGAAGAGGAGAATCTCAGGAGAAAAGGGCAGCTCACTGACAAAGAACACAAGCACAAGGAGAATAATAGCGAAGGATAAAGGCATAAAAAACAACAAGCCTCCGACAGAAAAGTGAACCACGTGGAAACAAAAGCTCGCGAAGAACCAAAAAGGGTTGATAACAACCGAAGGGGAGATGACCACAGAAGATATGGTAACCCCTGAAGGACAGAAAACAACCGAAGGGATGACAACTATCGAAGAGAAGATGATTACCGGAGAGAAGGAATTTACCGAAGGGACAATTACAGAAAAGAGAACTCCCAGCGAGCTGACAATTACCGAGGGAACTATCAATGGGACAACAGAAGGAAAAACTATTGTGCGGTGCATGGGGAAAACTTTTCGCACAGCACCGAAGGCTGCAGAGATGTCATGACGCAAAGAAATAACTATCACAGTAACAAAAGACACAGAGGACAAAACAATCAGCACAATCAAGAGCAAAGGCAAGGCAATGGGAACCAACAGCGAAGATCTCCACAAAAAGTGCAACATGTTGAGCCTCCAGAGCAAAATCAAAGAGTTATTCACGTCATAACCGGGGGATCCTCGCTCAACCTACCATCAAATAGAAGAAGAAAAGATTTCCTACGCGCAATGTCACATGTGGCAACAAGCAAACCAAACAAGGCATCAGCTATAACCTTCGACATGTCGGACGCAAAAGGAATTAAATTCCCTCATCAGGATCCTTTGGTGATTACAGAAGACATCGCAAACTACTGCGTGCAAAGAACACTAGTGGACGAAGGAAGCTCGGCTGACATCATCTTTGCAAGCGCTTTCAAGCAGCTCAACACTCCCGAAGATAGGCTAACCCCCTCGCATATGCCTCTCATAGGCTTTGGAGGAGAGCCAGTCACTGCGATGGGACAAATGACCCTACCAGTGACATTTCAAGAAGGAACTCAAAAAACAACTAAGCAAATTTGCTTTGACGTTGTTGATATGGAATACAGATGCAACGTAATCTTTGGAAGAGGGGTCATCAACGCCTTTGGAGCAATCATACATCACGCTTATCTATGTATGAAGATGTCAGCCGAGGATGGCGTGGTAACAGACTAACAGTGCGAGGAAACCAACAATCAGCGAGGAAAAACGAACTGGAAGGAATACCGAAAGCAAAGCCGGTCCAAACCACAGAGCGTACGGACCCGCAATACTATCCGAAAGGGTATAAACCACAAGTCAAACCCGAGGGGGAAACACAAAAGCATCAGTTGTTCCAAGAAGATCCGGAGAAGCTCATAACGCTAGGAGCAACGCTGTCGAAGGATGAGGAAAGGGACATGCTGCAGCTCCTTCGGGCCAACAGCGACATTTTCACATGGTCACCCGAAGAATCACAAGGCGTCCTGAGGAAAACAATTGAACATGCGCTAGCGGTTAAGCCAGATGCAAAACCACTAAAGCAAAAGCTGAGGAAAATGGGCCCAGACAGGCATCAAGCCGCGAAAGTCGAAGTGGACAAACTCCTCCGAGCACAAGTCATTCGCGAGGTTACATACCCGGAATGGCTCGCAAACGTTGTGATGGTCAAAAAATCGAATGGGACCTGGAGGATGTGTGTCGACTTTACAAATCTAAACAAGGCATGCCCGAAGGATGATTTCCCTCTCCCGAGGATTGACCAATTGGTGGACTCCACTGCAGGATGTGAGTTAATGAGTTTTTTGGACGCTTACTCGGGATATCACCAAGTGTACATGCGCAAAGAAGACGAGGACAAGACAGCATTCATCACCCCCTTCGGTACATTTTGTTACCGAAGAATGCCGTTTAGCCTCAAGAACATCGAAGCAACGTTCGCAAGACTGATTGCCAAAGTCTTGGCAAAACAACTTGGGCGCAATGTGGAAGCATACATGGACGACATCGTCGTGAAAAGCAAGCTTCGCTAAGACCACCCCGAAGATCTTCAAGAAACCTTTGCAAGTCTGAGAGCAGAAGGTATAAAATTAAATCCCTTCAAATGCGTCTTTGGTGTTGAAACGGGAAAACTTTTGGGGTTCCTCGTATCAATTAGAGGCATCGAAGCAAACAATGAGAAAATACATGCAATAATAGGAATGAGCGCCCCAAAGAACAAGAAGCAAGCTCAATCGCTTTTGAGAAAATTGGCAGTTTTGGGAAGGTTTCTCCCGAAGGCAGCTAAAAAGCACAAGTATTTTTTCAGCACGATTAGAGGCACAACACCATTCGAATGGGGGCCCCAATGCAAAGAAGCATTCAAAAAGATGAAGACATGTCTTGAACAATTGCCAAAGCTGGTTAGCCCGAAGGGCGCAACACACTTGACATTGTACCTATCGGCAATCCACTTTGCAGTAAGTGCAGTACTCATCAAAGACGAAGCCGAAGGAGGCCAAGTGCCCGTATACTATGTATCAGAATCATTGCAAGGAGCAAAGAAAAATTATATTGAGTTGGAGAAGATCGCATATGTGCTTGTAATGGCGTCAAGAAAGCTACGGCATTACTTTCAAGAATTCAAAATAAGAGTCCCAACATCCTTTCCATTGAAGTTCATGTTCGAGAACAAGGACGCCACATCAAGAATCGCGAAGTGGGCGGCAGAGCTCGCACCCTTCGACATAGCCCAAGCACTCGCAGACTTTATATCCGAGTGGACGGTAGAAACCTCCGAAGAGGATCCAAAATTGCCGCCATTATGGAGTATAAAGTCTGACGGATCCTTCACAGCAGAAGGCGCGGGAGCATCCGTAATTGTCACTGACCCTGAGGGCCAAAGAACAAAGTATTTGCTGCGACTAAACTTCCAGGCAACGAACAACGCAGCGGAGTACGAGGGCCTAATGCTGGGTCTTCGGAAAGCAAAATCACTGGGCACAAAAAGGGTCATCGTTTATACCGACTCAAAGCTGGTCGAAGGGCACATATCAAAAGATTTTCAAGCAAAAGACGCCGAAATGGCAAAATATTTGGAAGCAGTGCGAACAATGGAAAAACATTTCGCCGGAATAACAGTAAAAGCGATACCAGGGGGAACTCAAGGGCGGACGAGCTCGCGAAGGTAGAGGCGTACAAACAAAAAATATCAAGCGGGGTCTTCTATGAAGCAATCTCAAGAGCATCGATATGCCTAGAGGTCCAACTGATAGCGAGGGTCCCAGAGGAAGATTGGCGAACGCCCATTGTCAAATACCTTCACGGTGATGAACTACCCGAAGAAGAAAAAGAAGTCCGAGCGATAAAGCAGCGAGCCCGATCATACATAATGATGGAGTATTACTTTATAAATCCGGAGTATGCGCGCCATGGATGAAATGCGTCTCCCGAAGCGAAGGCAAGGAGGCGTTATTTGAAGTTCATGTAGGACTCTGTGGGTCACATCAAAAGCCAAGGGCCCTCATGTCAAAAGCATTGCCTATCGGAATATATTGGCCAACGGCCAATAGGGACGCAGAAGAATTGGTGAAAAAATGCCAAGGCTGTCAGTGGATGATAAATCCGCCGAAGGCATCACCAACAAAACTCCAACCATCGGCTCCTGTCTGGCCCATCGCAAGGTGGGGCATAGACATTGTGGGAGAACTCAAAGCTGCATCAGGAGGCTTCAAATGGGTGATCGTCGCTATAGATTACTTTACAAACTGGGTGGAAGCCGAGCCCTTAACGACGATTACAGGAGTGAACGCCCAACACTTTTTTTGGAAAAATGTGGTGTGCCGATTCGGCGTGCCGCGCGAGGTGGTCCACCGACAATGGGTTGCAATTCATAAATTTAAGTCTTTTTGCGCAAACCTAGGCATAAAAATTAGTTATGCATTGGTGGGACACCCGCAGGCCAACGGAGCCGTGGAACGGGCAAATCAGAACATCATGCAAGCAATGAAGCTAAGACTAGTGAATGAGGCGCAAGGAAAATGGCCCGAAGAGCTCGAAAAGGCACTTTGGGCAATCCGAACAACGCCCACAAGACCAACAGGGTACTCACCCTTCAGGTTGGCCTACGGCGAGGAGGCGGTAACACCCGCTGAAGTAAAGGCAAAGACACTTCGGATAATCACCGGCGGCAAAAATCCCGAGGATCAGCCACCGGTGGACTTTGTTGAAGAGAATAGGCTAATCGCCAAGCAAAGCATGGAGAAATATAATGAAATGGTGGCAAAAACATACAACAAGCGAGTGAGACCAAGACATATACAAGAAGGCGACATGGTCCTGCGGAAAATGCCACAACGACCCTTAAAGCTAGAGTCAATCTGGGATGTACCCTTCGTGGTGAGCAAGGAAACCGGAGAAGGTTCCTATCACTTAATGACAACCGAAGGATCTCCAGTTCCAAAAACATGGAATGTAAAAACGCTTATCAAGTACAACCCATAGAAAACCGGCTGCGCCCGGAAAAGGCCCAAAGAGGCATGTATCCCCATATGTAAAAGAAAAAAATGAAAATAGAAAATGCAAAAAAGATCTGGAGGTCACATCGACCTTCCGACACCGAGAGTCATGGCTCACTGCACAATGCTCAAGGGTTCTATTACTATTCACAATTATGCGTCCGCTAAAACACGGCAAGGGGCTGGCGCGAGGCCAAGAGCACTCGTGCCAAGCACCCAACCCGGAGCCTTCGCTAGGCTAAGAGCCTTCGCGAACGTAATCCCAACTATATGCAGCTATGCGTCCACTAAAACGCGGCAAGGGGCTGGCGTGAGGCCAAGAGCACTCGCGCCAAGCACCCAACCCGGAGCCTTCGCTAGGCCAAGAGTCTTTGCAAACGTAATCCCAACTATACGCACCTATGCGTCCGCTAAAACGCGGCAAAGGGCTGGCGCGAGGCCAAAAGCACTCGCACCAAGCACCCAACCCGGAGCCTTCGCTAAGGCAAGAGCCATCGTGAACGTATTCCCAACTATACTCAACTATGCGTCCGCTAAAATGCGGCAAGGGGCTGGCGCGAGGCCAAGAGCACTCGCGCCAAGCACCCAACCTGGAGCGTTCGCTAGGCCAAGAGCCTTCGCGAACGTAATCCCAACTATACGCAGCTATGCGTCCGCTAAAACGCAGCAAGGGGCTGGCGCGAGGCCAAGATCACTCGCGCCAAGCACCCGACCCGGAGCCTTCACTAGGCCAAGAGTCTTCGCGAACGAAATCCCAAATGTAATCCCAACTATACGCAGCTATGTGTCCGCTAAAACGCGGCAAGGGTCTGGCGCGAGGCCAAGAGCACTCGCGCCAAGCACCCAACCCGGAGCCTTCGTGAACGTAATCCCAACTATACGCAACTATGCATCCGCTAAAACGTGGAAAGGGGTTGGCGCGAGGTTATTGTGTGCCCTCATTGTAAAAATAAAAATAAATAATAATTGACAAAAGATGTTACTTCATTCAAAATATATTACAGAGAGAGAAATACAAAATGGGAGAACAGCCCTATACTAATTTTGCCACGCCCTTCACCTTTGGGTCCTTGGTCTCCTTCGAACCAATGGACGTGGCAGGCTCAGTCCGAGGTGCATGAGTCGGCGGTGCGGCGGTCTTCGCTGGAACTCTTTTCTTCGCATCCGCCATAAATGCACGGCAGAACGCAGGGCCTTTCGGCACCCAAAAATTAGTTACAAAGTCACAGACACTTTGGCGAAGACCCTTGTCTAGGTGACCGGGATTGTATGCATCCGGATAAGCCGCGCCCAAGGAGGTCCCACTTTGATAATGACAACAGCTAGCAGTCTTCAACATCATCGAATGGGCCAGCACAGCCCATGGGCGCAATCTGACCCATACCAAAGAGCTCCCTATAAAACCGCCCCGGCTGCATCCTTAAGATACTTGACGATGTGGGCTGCATCCGACGGGGCGGTGGCGATGGTGATGGTCCCAATTCGACCGATCTCTTGGGCAAAAAGTTTTCCCAAGGAGAGTAGGTCGCCCTGGAGACTCGCCAGCTGATGTTGGGCCTTCTTCACTGCGGCCCGAAGACTACCCACCTCGGTAACACTCCTGTCAAGTTCCCCTTGCAGCCCGGACGATTCGGTGCGCGAGGCCTCAAGTTCAGGGCACAACGAGACGAGAGACTCTTCAGCAGCCTTCGCTTGAGCCTCCATTTGAGCGGCACGGGTGTTGGCAGCGTCTTTTTCGGTCCTCACTAAGGCGAGGACCTCCTTCTCCTTATCACCGAGTTCACAAAGAACCCGATTTTCCCGCTCAAGCTCAAGGACCCGCCCCTGCAGGGTCGTGACGGTCCTCGCGAAGTCCTCGCCTTGGCGGCCGAGAGCGTTAGCCCAAATTAGAGTTTGAAACAACGATGGTCATACTTAAAACCTCAAGTGCCAATAATAAAAAGAGTGAAGGATATTAAATAGAGCGAAGGATATACACACCTCGATGACACTGTGTTTTAAGCTTCGGATGTTATCCAAAGCAGAGAACCCCACGCAGCCCTCGATGACTTCGTCGGGAAGCGCAGACATAACCTGGCGCAGCGTGTCCTCATCAATGGAAACACTACGAGCCGGGCCCGTAGCCTCCGAGAGGAGAACACAAGGAGCAGCCAGTTCAGGCGTCTCCCTTGAAGCAACACCTCATCAGTAGTTGCGGGGGTCGAGACGACGTCCGCCACAGCCGGAGGAGGTACAACCGCCCCCTCGATGGATGCCTCCGCAGCAGCAGAAGTCCCGTGCGCCGCCGCGCCCGGACCGACACCAATAGGCACAGAGCCCGAAGGGGGCGCGACGGCGAGAGCACCCGTACATTCCGGAATAGGGGCTATAGCGCTCTCCGGAATAGAAGCATCTGCAAAAAGCAAATCAATATAAATACAAGCTACATGCTAGCAACTCAAAAAGTAAATCTTAAGATACCTCCGCGGGGGGGAGAGTCCTCTAGCACCCAGGGCTCGTCATCAATAACGAAGCCCATCACGCCCTGCTCTGCATCGACGGGCGCCTCAACAGAGGCATCTTCAGGAGAGAAGGGAACCCTACCCGAAGGTAAAGACCCACCACCCTGGGGCTCGTTGGAGCCATGGTCGGCGTCTGGTGGCCCCGAAGGCGTATGGCTCACCAGCACGTCAAAGATTTGATTGTCAGGATGCTGGCGATTCCCGCTAGCGGAGCTCCGCACGTCCGGAGAAGTCCGCACCTCGTCCCCATGGTGCTCATCCTCGTCGACGTTCTCTTCCTCATGCCCCTCCTCGCTACTTGCTTCATAAGCATTACTGTCTGGAGGAATGAAGCGAAGAGGGATTGCAGGAATAGGGCAAGACCCACCATGAGCATGCTTTGCGGCAGCACTCGACGAAGCACCAGCGTCTGAATGCTTTCTCTTCGCACCCCTCTTCGGACCATACTCTACCCAGGGAGATTCCAACCCGAGGATGCGGTTGACGCGAGCACCATCTCATCAGATCGGCAAGGACCGAAGAGCTTTTTGGCCCTTTCAACCGCGTCTTCTAGCGCTCGCGCTCGGCGCTTCTCACCAACCAACTGGACCTCGTCGCCCTCACCACTGACGGCGACAATCTCCTCCCAACCCCTCATAAGGGGACAAATCCTCGCAGCGAAATACTCCTTGGCAAGGGTCCGCATGCTGAACCGCTTGCTGATCTTGCGAAGGAGTACCAGCTGCGCCTCCTCGGAGCCGTTTAGACTTCCGATAGGGTAGTTCACAGCGTTCACCACCCCGGAGTATACTTTAGCGCTTCGTCCTCTTCGCCAACACTCGGTTGTACCAGAACAGCTTCCACCCGAGGCCACTGGTGCCATCCAATTTTTTTCTTGGTGGCGATGGTGGGAAAGTCGGCGATGTGCGAAGGCTTGATGACAAAGTTGATACACCCGAAGGCTCCCCCGAAGGTTTTGCCCTGCCACCTAGCCTCGTGAAGGTAAATGAAGACCATGGCGAGGGGTCGTGCCCCGTGGTTCCAAAGAGCCCATTCGAACACGGCTAGGTAGGAGATGGTGTTCGGGGACAAGTGCACAAGTTGAGCCCCATACAGAGCCAACACTTCCCCCAGCAGAGGCGCCGAAGGAATCCGAAGACCCGCCTCAAACGGTCAAAGGAAGACCACGGCCTCGTTGTCGTGGGGCCGAGGAGTTGTCTCCTGCCCACGAAGCCGAGCGTCACTCTCTGTGACTCCGCAACACTTGATAACCTTCGCAAGCTGCTCTGAGGACATCCGGGACTCTTCGAGCTCCCAAGACAACTGGTTAATCTCTGCGGGCGCGAGAAGACGCTTTCCAGCTACAGGGGCCATGGATTCCTAAGGCCTAAAAAAATTAAAATAATAATAATAATATTTAGCAAGCCTAAACGGGCGAAAACCCTAGCCCGTGCACTGGCGCAGGAGCACCGTGGCACCGGCGAAGTGCCAAGACGCACAGCGGCGGCGGCACAAGCAGGGCACATAGCGCGACGGCGCTACCATGGCGCAACAGCGGTGGCGGTGAAGTGCCAGCAACACAATGAGAAATGACGAGGAACAAAAAAAAGAAGAGCGATTGCAAAAAAAGCAAATGCCGGAATCAAAACGTGCAAACTCACCGTGAAAAACGGAAGAGGCGCGGCGCAGCGGCAAAGGAACAAGCTCCGGCGGTGGCGAGCGGCGGCGGCACGTCGAAGATGAAGATGAGAAAAGTTTGAAGTGAGAGGGAGAGAGACGGTGAAGGTGGCTTATATAGCGCCTATGAGGGCTTGGATGGGCGACACGCGTCACAATCAACGGCCAGGAAAGACCATAAAGAATCCGAGAAGGCGCGGGAAAATAAATTTAAACAAAAGGAAATTCAAAACGTCGCCTCAAGGATAGCCGCCACGTGGAAGAGCCAACGGATATCGTTTGACGATGAAATCGATAAATACTGACATGTCCGAGCCGGTCAAATCAGCGTCAAGTCAATAAAAGCCGAAGACTCCACTAAAAAGAGAATACCGAAGACATCTTCGCGAATCCCACCTCGATGTGGAGAAGGGGGGAGGACTGGGCATTTCGGCCAGACACCACGGCGAGGCGGTGACATGACCGTAAGGGGCTTCTGTTTTAGGGAAGTCCGCCCCCTCTCCGAAGGAGGTGAGTACACATGAAGATGTCATCGCCAAGGAAACCAAGCGAAGGGTTCAAACATGGAACCAAGGATTCGAGGACCCCGAAGGTAGTCGCCGGGAAGAACAAAGTAACCCGAGGACTGTGGTGCCCTTCGGGAACGCTACCAAGCCTTAGGGAAGCCAAACGAAGGGTTCAAACATGGAACCAAGGATCCGAGGACCCCGAAGGTAGTCGCCGGGAAGAAGAAAGTAACCCGAGGACCGTGGTACCCTTCGGGTACGCTACCAAGCCTCAAGGAAGACAAGCGAAGGGGTCAAACAGGAAGGCCCCAAAGCTACCTTCGGGACGAAGACATGCCAAAGGAATGAAAATCAGCCAAGACACAAGAATGCATAAGGGACCGGTCCGCTCTCGAAAAGGATGACACACAAAGGAGCGCTCAACGACTTGCGGGACAGGTCCTGACAGGATCTGACAGAATCCTGTTGTCAGATCTGGTCGCCTAGGGGTAGAATAGACTATCCATGTTAATTTAATATTGTGCAATTCTTTTAAACCCGTAGATCATGAGATCAACGGCTCAAGGGCAAGGGCAAATAAGACTTTTCCCATCTATGTAAACTCTAACTCCAATTATGTATAAATATGTATTTTCTCTCATTGTGGAGAGACAAAAGCAATACAACGTGATCCTTTTTACTACCAATCGATCCACCCTTTTTCATACGACGTCCTCTCCAGTTCAACGGGGAGGCGTCCCCGTTGTCATCGAGGGACACCTCGACGACACTAACCACTAACCGACAGCGATAATTCATATCACATACTGCCGGTTTTAAGTCCTCAATAATTTTAATTTCCCGTGTCTGGGGCTTATAGATCGGCGGAGCCTGCCGTTAGGAAGGGGTGTTCCGTGGTGGTCATGCAACAAGCATTGTTTTGGTTCCATGGTTGGGGTAATTTATTGATATTTTATGCTCCATAAAATGTGTGATTATCTAACGTAGCAAGTCTGTGGAGCACATAATTCTCATATAGCCTAGTCACAAAATTATGCATTATGAATATAAGAAAATATAGAAAATTTGTACCACATACGTGAATATAATATTATAATTGAAATCATTTACTGGCTGTTGGTGTAGATAGCCAAGCGATTAGTTATCCTTCCATTTTGGGTGGAAACAAGCCGATTTCGAGTGAACCATGGTTTGCTCGACTTGAGCTCTTTCAGCTCTATGAGCTGGCTTGGCTCGGAACACTTGAGTGCACAACCAAGTCGTTATAGGTCTTAGGAGACTTGTCAGGTGGCTCAACATGAGATGCAAAGGCAAGAACCGCAGTCTTGATGGCGGATGCCATATTTGCCATATGTGTGGCTTGTTAGAGTTTGTTGAATAGGTGTATGAGTAGTGTTGAGGTTAGACTTTGAGTTAAACAAGGGTAGGTTAGTGTTTGGGTTGGATTATGTATCATGGACCTTATATAAAAGGGACACTACCTATGTAACCTATAATGACAAAAGAAGCAGCGTAGGCACGCAAGGGGTTGTGCCAGAAGGTATAGGCGACGGTTGAACAGCCTTACCACAGATCATGTCTCCTATGTTGTTCATAGATCATATTTAGCTAAATCTTGACGTACATCCACAATATATTGAGAGTTATTAAATGTATGTTTTCAATAGTACAATAGCTATGGTATTTTTGGTTTTGAAGTGTATAATTAAGACGAGTTTTGTTTCGTTAGAACAAGATATCATTTGTGTAATACAAAATCATAATCATATGTAAATACCTTTGAATACAATTTAATCTACTAACAATAATTTAGTGTCACAAAAATGGTGTATTAATAGAGTAACCGTTGGCCAAAGTTTTATCCTAATGAAACAAAATACGTCTTATATTCTATACAGAGGAAGGAGTATTTAAACGTACAACCGTACCTACTTTTATGTGAAATAAAGCATTGCCTATTCTTACTGATCCCTCTTTTCCAGAAAAGTCTTAATAATCTTGCGTCGTCTATATAAATCTCGTGAGTGCTCTAGGAATTTGATGATCTGTGATCATTTGTATAGGTAAGTACTGTAATTTAAATTTGAGCCCAGGTATGAATAGATGGACTGAAAGATACGATATCTAGCGTCTGTAAGAAGCAATTCTCTAAATTGTTCATATAGGTTTTATTTATATCCTGCAGATATTAACAGACTATATATTTCAAAGACAAACAATATACAAGAAGATTTTGTCATACATACCTTCCGCCATTAGTGTAGAATCTCTTTGGTTTCTTACAGTAAACCTGCCACACAGCCAGACTTCTTTGTGCTCACTCATCCCAGTATGCTCTCTCCTATATATACACACAGTAATACTTACAGGCAGTAAAATATTTGCTGATAAGATCGGATTTTTTCCACACGTACATATCGATGCTTCGACCGCTGGCAAATTGGTAGCATTTGTGATCGAGGCTGACTGAGGCGCCAACCAGCCTCATAAATATAATGGTCAACCAACTCTGTAACGAAGGGAGGACATCACATCAGGCATTGTAATTGTGTGACAAATACCCAGCTACCGTTGATTGGGTCCTGAAATGTTTGGTGGGGTTTCAAAGGAGATGATCAAGATCGAAGGATAAAACTAGTGACAATTTTAATAATTTGGACAAGCAATAATGCAATATGCGTGCTTGACATGCGGTTGTTTTTAGGCTAGCTAGTAGCTTGGTATTGATACGAGAGCATGCGGTTGTTTTTAGGCTAGCTAGTAGCTTGGTATTGATATGAGAGCATATACAATGGTTGAGACAGTAGCCTTCGCTAACAATTACCATATCACTTATAGAGATGGCTTAGAAACAACCCATATAATGGTAGAGATGGTTTAGAGAGAATTGCACACTTTTTTAGGCAACTTGCTATATCACATAAAAATTTTTATTTCGCGTGTAGAGTCGACTCTTGGATTGGAGATGGCCCAACTTTCTATGCATACTCTCTCTCCTCCACATCATCACTCATCTTATATGGCATGTCTTACAGTCGGCTTAGAAACAGCTGACGTGTACCATTGTACATGCTCCGAATAGTGATAGATATTACTTCCTCCGTTTCAAAATATAAGGCCTATTTTTACTTAGAGAAAGTCAAACTTAATTAGTATACTTTAACCATAAATCAATCAAATTATATGCATCGTTAGTGTACAAAAGTTATAACAATATGTTCATATTCGAAGTGATTTTGATAGAATATTCTTTTTGTATAAATTTATAATGTATAATAGAGAAATTTAACGGTATAAATCTACCTTTAAAGACTTTTCTGAAGTCAAAATAAGCCTTTTATTTTGGAGTGGAGGAAGTACTACTAGCTAGTCTGCTTGGATGTTGGCGTGAAACTCTCGTTCATGAAGGCAGAACGACACCATATGTATATTCCTAACGGCTTGATTTAAATGGTATTGACAACACTTTACACCAATATTACAAGACATGTCCATGATGGAAAAAAAGGCACAAATGACCAGGAATCACCTAGCACAATTTATGTAGTAATATGATATGACTGATGTAAACGATGTTGGATTATTGCCTGGCCTGTGCATACACGTTCATATCCTCTGATATGACGTTATCTTCATTTTATTAAATGCAAGACGGTTGTTTTCCCGCTTAAATTTTGGTGTTGATTTTGGTACCCAGAAGCCCTCCCCAGAATTAATCGTGGATCGATCAAGGAATAAATGAAAGATCCTTGTATCTATTTGAATTGTGTGGTTGTCAAAAAGGTGTATTATACTGATGGTGTAGTATTTTAATTCTATTTTAACTTCACTTCCCTTTTAGCCAAAAATCTTTATATTTTGCTATTCTCCCACTTGGCCTGAATGTTATATCATGATAACAAAAGTTAAACAAGGGAACCGAATTTTACAACTAGTTTCAAATAGGCTTCACTACCGGTTTTAGAACCGGTTGTAACCAATCGGGACTAATACTACCGGTTCCAGGAACTCGAAGGACCTCATCCATATCCTCGTGACCCACACCTCACCCTCCTAGCCATCCCACCCACGCGTGCTCTCTGATGAGAGCGATGAACTCCCCAGCTAACAGAGTGAAAGGTTTTCTCGATATCAAGCTTGAGCAGCAAGGCAGAAACCTTTTTGGAATGCAGATTGACAATGTTGTTTCTCACACATGGCTAGGAAGTTGTCCTATATAAACCTATCCCTGACAAAGGCACTTTGATCAGGGGATATGAGCTCTTCGAGATGCGCTGCTAGCCTATTGGCCAAAAGTTTAGAAAACAGTTTCCAGACACCGTGGGATAAGCTGATAGACCTGAACTCTCTAACCGAGGAGGGGTTATAATCTCCTTATGAGCGTAGGACGATATGTGCTACGTTGAGAGGGTCGAAGCCTTGGCCATGCTGAAAAGATGCTAGCAAGTCCTGCTTGATTATACCCCCTACGGATTTCCGCCAAGCCAAGCACTCCGTTTTGGAGGTGCAACTCACCTCTATATGCTATAGGGTCTTGCATTCCATGGCCGAGTCCAAGCGCAGGATGACCTCGGAAGCAATTGCCAACTACAGCTGCACACTGCCCACTTAAGTATTACTCCAATGTCGCAGCGCCTTCGCTGTTCTTTGCATATCTTGGCTTGAAGTGTGGTTACAGCATTAGCCAGAGGCGACTGCCTTCCCACACTTTCTGCACTATGGAGAGGTATCCAGAAAACTTAGGCCAGAAGTTTTCAAACCTGAAATCTCGATACTTTTTCGCCGCTCTGGTGCCCAAGAGAAGCAGTGGCGAATGATCAGAAATCAGGGATGGCAATAGGACGAGCTCTCTAAGCGACAGCAGCAGGGTCCCAATCCATAGTCGATAAGGATCTGTCGATTTTGGACATTGTGATCGACGAACTGCGCATGCTGCTCTCCCAAGTAAATTTTTTTCTCCTGAGCTCGATTTCGATAAGCTCGAGATAGGGATGAAAACGGGTCGGATTATAAGGGAATGGAGAGAAAAACTCTTTTAGGGAATGGAATAGGGAATGCTGTTGAAGCACATAGGGGAAGAATCCGTCCCCTATTTTAGGGTGGAGGGTGCTTTAGGGAAGCCTGTTGGAGCCTGTTGGAGACAGCCTTAGCGGCAGCAGCAGGGTCCCAATCCATAGTCGAGAAGGATCTGTCGATTTTGGACATTGTGATCGACGAACTGCGCATGCTGCTCGCCCAAGTAATTTTTTTTCTCCTGAGCTCGATTTCGATAAGCTCGAGATCATCCAACGTCCTGTTAAATTGCCTCATAATTAGTGGCCAAATTAGGTTGGAACTAGGGCTCTTGTCCTATGCGCGACGAATTAGATTAAAATCCCCATCACCAACCATGCCGCTTGGGAAGCGGCCTTAACTTGCTCAAGTTCTTGCATGAACCATCTCTTGTTGGGCACAAGCTGTTGCCCATAAACCCCTGTGCAAGACCAAGATGGCCCATCTGCATGTATCGACAAGTCGCAGGAGACTATAAATTCAATGGACCTAGGGTTACCAAAGCCAGCGAACCTGTTAGAAACTGCAATGATTACTCCTCCTCTAGTCTCCTGTGCTGGCAAGTAAGTGTATTGGTGACACCCAAAATCTCCCTGATGTCGGAGTCAGACACATGGCAAAGTTTAGTTTCCTGAAGACAGATAACATTAGCCTTGCATTCCTGCACGAGATGCCTGACAACCACACGGCGAATGCCAGTGTTCAGCCCACGCACATTCCTACTAAGGCATCTTAGGAGTTTCATTAATACCAATACAAACACCAGCAGCCATATAGAAGCCGCACTACAAGTTCTCACACCACAACACCTGTGAAGAGCCTAACGCCTAACGATGACACCAGACCCCAACACCGGGTATCAAAACCAACAACTAGGAAAGGCAACCCATCACATCAGGCAACACTCATAGGCTTTGAACATAAGATACATCAGATGCAAAAGAAACACCGGACACTTCCTAGGAGGCGATCTCAAGCATACTCCTGTACCACCCATTTGTTCGCCCCCATCGCAGCGAACAATTCTGTGGACTCCGGTGAGGCTGTGAGCTCGGCGATGGCGGCGATCTCATCGTCCTCCAGTGGTCGTGTGAAGAACAAGAGGTACCTGTCAAGAGCCTCTTTGACAAAAGCTCCGGAGTCATCCAGGCCTCCCGATTTGCTGGCTAAGACACGTTGTGCCTTCTCTATTGCGGACAACGCCTTGCATCTGGGCTTCTTCGCAATCCAGGTTCACAATACGAGTTTTCACTCTGGGCAGCACTGCCCGTGGAAAAATGCAGCTGCTGAGGGGAGCTCTCTCCTGTAGCTAGCTGCCGCAGCGCTCCGCCTCTCGTCGTCCCACGCCGCGTCCCTCGTCAGACCTACGCTCGCCTTCCTTGCCATCGCCCACAACGCGAGCTCCTCCGCCAACCCCCACCTGCGTCGCCCGCTCCTTTGCAGACATTATCAGGGAGACCTCGCCAGCCTTCAACCCACCCCCATCCACCGCCATTACTGCTCCTTCCTATTCCGGCCACCTCCCCATCCTGCCCCGGCGGGCCATCGATCCTCCACCCGCCTTGCGCTCAGTCGTGGTTGCCGCTGCCTCCTCCTCGACTTGGCAGCGCGTTAAATCGAGGCATCGCCGGTGCCCGCGTGCGTTACCACTTCCAGCAAATCGCACTAGGCCTTGTCAGGCTCACCGCCCCAATGCTGTCGTCGGCCATGACCTTAAAGGTCGTTGTTTCCGTTGCTTCGCCCATGACCACACCGTCGCGGCCTGCAGGGGCCCAATTCACTGCCTTCTTTACCGCCGCTCCGGCCACATTGCGGCTTACTACCGCCGGCACGCCCCAGCTCGCCCCCCTCCCCCCGACGTATGCTCCTCGCCTACCGCACATCGCCTTCCTCCTGGTTCCTCTGTCGTCGCCAGCCATGACTCCACCACTCCGATCCGGTCTGGCCCCGCTGCGCCCGCCATCCGCGCGCATCGCCATCGAGATCTCCACTGACATGCGCGCAGACGCCGACGCTGTCCACCGCCTGGCTGTCATCGCCACCATCTCCGGCGGCCCTCATCCTGATCCAAGCTTCGTTGCCGGCGAGATCAGCTCCTTCACCGACATTCCACTTTTCGACGTCACCGTCATCCACCTTTCCCATCACTATTTCCTTGTCCGCTTTACCTTGCCAGAGCAGGCACGGCTAGCATCTCGCCGTTCCTTCCGCTCGATCGCATGGCCAGCCCTTCAGCCTGGACCGTGTTCCCGGTGACATACTGACATGCATGCCGTGGGCATCCCGGCCCGGTGCTGTCCGCTACCATGTCCACATGTTCATCAAGGGCTTGCCTCTCCACGCCTAGAACTCCGTCGTCGTCGACCGTATCTTCTCCGGCATCTGCCGCATTGATGTGGTGGAGACTTCCACGCGCCTGCGCCTAGACACTTCCACCTTCCAGGCGTGGGTGTGGACGCGTGACCCGACATCCATTCCTCTCGAGGTGGAGTTGGAGCTCATTGAGCCCTCTCTATACATGGAGATGCGCTGCGGCCATGATGATGGCCCGGCTCGCCTTGCCGGTGCGTCCCCCCCACGGCCACCTCATGCCTCCATCCACCACCTCCTGCTACACATCATCTCCATCGAAGATTTCTCCGGGCTCTCGTCTCGCGTTGGAGGCAGTGCCCCCACCCTCGGATTCGCAGCCCCTGCCGCCAGCTGCGGACCGCAACTGGCGTGCCACTCCCTCTTCGTCCCGCGTCGCCGCCGCGACGATAGCGAGAGCGATGATGACGATTCTCCGAGAGGTGGCGATCGCTGCAACCGCCGCCCCGGCAAAGAGCCGATGGGGGATTTCAAGCGGAGCTCCCCGCATCCTTTCGTGACGGGCGCCTCCTCCCGCGGAGCCATTCCCCACCGCGACACCGCGCCCACGGCCACGACCGTCGCACCTCGCCGACCTCCCGCTCGCGCACAAGCTCGCCACACCACCAGCTGCTCGCCGGCGAGGCTTCCTCCTTCGCCGCCTCGGGGACCCTGGAGTCCCCGTCATCCCTGGTCTCGATCCTATGCCACGACCAGGTCAACACCTCTGATCCTGGCCGCCCCGCTGCAATCGTCGGCGAGCTCGCCGTCGTGGGACCCACCTCAACGGGCACGCCCTAGCCCGTGAACCCCCTACTACCAGCTAGGCTCTGACCGCCTTGGCTGCTCCATCCGTCCCGAAGCCGGGACG